>VYZR01061056.1:22466-44509 GCA_013400675.1 Oxylabes madagascariensis
GTGTATTAGGAACATCAGCCTGACTGTAGGATAGCAAGTCACGTCTGATTTGCCCCTGCTCTCCTTGCAAAGAGTCCTTTACATGGTGTAGATGTTTATACAATAGATTTCGATTGGCTGTAAGGAAGACATTTTTTACTGTGGCGGTGTTGAGGCGCTGGAACGGGGCGGGCAGAGAAGCCGAGGATGCTCCATCCCTGGAAGCGTCCAGGGCCAAGCTGGACGGAGTTCAGGCTGCTCCTGGGCTGGAGCAGTTGGATCTAGTGGCAGGTGTCCCTGCTCATGACAGGGGGGTTAGAACTAGATGCTCTTTAAGGTCCCTTCCAACCCAAACTGTTCTCTGATTCTGTAAACATTGCTGTCCAACGTAAAGAAGCCAAAGCACAAACGACGATCACGAAGGAATTAAATTCCCCCTCTTAAAATGCAGCTCCTTGTGTTTATTGCTCCCTTTTTAGATGCACTGGATTATCAAGCTGCTGCGAATCCACACTAAGGCATGTGAAGTAAAAGGCTCTCTGATGTATCTACAAATAAGACGGAAACATTTTCCTGAGTCCTCGACACTCAAAATGCAGTTTAGAACAGAGCCCACAAGAGGTCCCACTGATATTTCTATCCGGGGAGCTACAGCAGCAATGGAAATTTCACCCTTTGCGTCAACGAGCCATCAGAGAAAGCACTTGGAACAAGTCGGCCTTTAGCACAGAAAGAAACCAATTATTTTAATCAAGTTAAGCTTCACTCTGAAGTTGGATAAATAGTGACAGAAATTACTGTGTCACGTCCTAAGAGCCACACCTGCCAGTAACCAAGTATCCAGCATTGCATTTTCTCATCTGCAAGCCTCCATCGGCCCCCTGTGAAATGGGTTTATGATTTCTTCCACTACAGGCAGTTTAAACTCAAGATCAAACCTTGCAGAGAAGTCTGGCTTCGGGAATTAGGTGTTGTTGGGCTGCAGATCGCAGCAGCCTGAATTGAGTGCATCATTCTGCGATAGTGGTTGTTATTCCTAGATTACAAATCTGTGGATTTTAAATCAAGGGGCACTGACTGTTACGCTAATTTGACTGTCGTGGTGCAGAAGAATGCTATGTTTTGCTCAGTAACATGTCCTGAAGGCAGGGCCTACTGTTCAGTGGTAATATCCATCTGGCAGAAGGTATCAAGTCTTTATTAAAGACCTCAAGAACTGAAAGAACCTCTCCTGCTCTTGGGTTAGAGGACAAGGCGAGCATTCCATTGTGTGTCAAAAACTAGCACGGTCCCTGCTCTGAACAGATTGGAAGATTCTTCAAATAGTAAAGGAATGGCTTTGTGGTTTTGGCCAAAATTGTTCCCCAGGGAGCTTCCCTTCCCCCTGATTGTGTGTATCAATGTGAAGATATGTTTTATGGTCAAGGGCTTGGTTTCCTTAGAAGATGTAAGCACTAAAGAAGGATGTTGGTAAAGTGGAGGTGCCTGAGCCCAGAATCCTAAAAATACAAACTCAATTTTGTTGCAGAAGCACCTAACCTTCACAGGTCCACAACTTTTGAGTTTACAGATCTCTAAACATACAGAGTTCTTCCCAATCTTGAACATGTTTGGATTTAGTTTAGGATTAAGTTTAGCACCATATTGTCTCCAGGACTAACAATAATAGCTGGTCTATTTCCCAGCTCAAGTGCTTAGAGAGTCTTCATTCAGTAATTCTCCGAGCATGTCCACACTCATCAATATCACCATCAGCTTCTCAGTCCCTCTGGGTCACATCACAGAGCACTTTCCCAAGCAGGGCTCACCCTGCATGTGGAGAATTATTGTCCCACCAGGCAGGCTTTGACATTTAGGGACATTCTCAACGTGTTTTTGACTAGCCAAGCATAAGGGAAGGGATTAAAGATCCACCAAAGTGCAGGGATGTAGAAGGGGACACCACTCAAGTTCAGTGGTAAAGGTGGCAAGTGTGAATTCCTGTGTTCCTGGATTATGCATTGAAGTGTCATCAGATAGTGTAAACAACCAGACAGTAACAAAACCCCAGATCTTCCCATGGCTGCTCCAATCTTTGCTGAGCAATTTGGCTGTGGCAACCCTTGGAAAGGTATTGTGTGCTGCATGGAAAACATGAAAAGCAGAAGTCACCACTTCCCTTGATCATTTCCTCCAGTGATTAATTATCCTCACAGTTTAAAACTGCACCTTATATTTAATTTCAGTCGTCTTTGTTTCCAGCCACGGTTGGCTTTTGTGCCTTTCTGTGGTAATTTTAAAAGCCTGTGTTTTCACTAGGTATTTATACTTTGTAATGTAGTCTTGCTGCTGCCTTTGGATAAAGTAAGCAGCCTTAGTTCTTCTAGTCTTGGGATTGTTTTCTTCCTCACACCAATTATTTGAGGGTTTTTTCTTGCTCTCTATCCAATCTATCAACAACAAAAATATAAAAAACTGTTTCAGCATCAGCTCCATCAATGTCAACTAGAGAGATATAACCACTTTCCTCCCACAGCTTTCTATGTGGTTGTTTATCTGAGGATCACACTGGCCTTTCTACCCACACCACTGTGTTGGAGGCTTGAATCCAGGTACATATCCACAGTGACTCTTGAATCCTGCTCAGGGATGTAATTTTCTGGATTAGAAAATTCCATGTAGTCTTTGAGCTGCAACAAATAAACCTATTTGTTTGTGTTACAGGCATCGGTCTTAAAAATAAATCCTCTGCTGGTGTCACTGGCATGGCCTCTTAGTGTCCCTAATCCTTTATGATACCTGTACACATTCTCAATGCAGTTTTGTATTTGCTTGTGGATCACACCAGGAGAACAACATTTTTTAGTTATCCCATTCCTTTAGGATGTAGGTCTCACTGAAGTGCTGGTTATTCTCTGAGATCACGGCACGACTGCAAAAGACATTGTGTCCTGAAAGAGAACAAAAACGTTTCTAAAAACCTTGTGCCTGTTTGGAGCCTTGTTAATGTTTTTCTCATCTACTTCTTGGCCTGTAGTGTTACCAAGATTGCTTATGTTCCTAATGGACTTTAAAAACTCCCTTTTAGCCTTGCCAGTGTAGGGATTGTTTCCTGTGTAATTTTTCTGGTCTTGAAATCTTTCAATGTATATTCTTTGGGTTTTGGTTCCCCTTTCTTCCATCTGTAGCAGTACTCTTTCTTATTGATTTTCACTGATTTTTTTCTGAATGCAGAAAGGAATTTAGTTGAAGCAATTGTAACTCCTGAGTTTTCATGTATCCCACGGTAGGCTGTCTTCTTCCCGCCCTTTAAGTACAGCAGGATGATGTGCAATCTCCTCTTTCAAAGGTGAGCATTTCCCCAGCAGGGCAGAGCTTCAGTGCCAGAATGGAAATCTCCCAGCTTGAATTTTCGCCTTACCTCCCCTTTCTTGTGAGAGCTTGGCTCTGCCCATCTGAGGCACAGCTTGCATGGCTGATCAGCAGTAAATTGTAAGTCCTGTTTCTGCTTTGGAGCAGCCACAGCACCACAGCACTGTTTCCTCCCTCAGGACACTGTGTGCTTTGAAGGATTGTGCCTCCTGCTAGGAAACAGATATAGAAGGGCACAGGGGATTGTCAAGAGTGGAAACTTGGTGCAGGAATGCTCAGCATCCAAACCAGCCTTAAAAGAACTTCGTGGGAAGTTGCTGTTTCCTTGATTGGAAAAAGAATAGAAGCTGGGCAGGGCTGTGACTCAACCAGTGAGTCAGCAGGGGCTGCTTTCCGATGAGGCCATCTCCTGTTCTTTTGCCCTCTGTCACACCTTCCCTACCGCCTGCCATGGGACAGTAAATGCCATTTACTGCTGCTTCTCTTTGCTCACAGATTCGTTCCAGCCCGTACCCTCTGCCCTGACACCTCCCACTGCACCGTCTCTCCAAATTTCTGCTTCTGTGCTCCATTCCATTCCCATGGCTTCTGGGATTTTTGTGCCTTCAGTACTCCAGTCATGGGTGTTTAGCAGCTGCAAACTCTTGCTTTGCAGCAACAGAGACAGATTGTGACCTATTCACCACAGAGGGAAAATCCCAGGAATGAGTCGGAATTCCCTGGAAGAAAAGACACAGGATGAGGAGCTCATCTGGGTCCTCCCCAAGGCAGTGATGACCTTCATCAGACATCACAGACTGTGGTTCCTCAGCCAGCCATTAAACGAGCCAGACCAGTGCTGCAGGTCCAACACATTGGTTTTGAATACGTCTTCTGTTAATTGTGTCTCTCTCTGTCTGCTTCCCCACATGCGCGGCTCTCCGCCGACATCCCAGTGCTTTTCCAACGTGAGACGTGATGTCAGCCAAAAGGCACTCAGGGACTTGGGGAAGGGAGGGTGCTGCAGGAAGGAGTGGCGCCCCAAGACACACACAGATAATACTTCCTGGACTCACAGTCTTGGATGCATGCTCAGCTCCATGGAAGCTCTCTTGTTTCTACTGAAGGGATATTTTTTTTGAGCTTGGACAAAGCAAATAATTTTAGCTGTGCGCTATTTACATCTAGGCAAACAGCCAGGACATACCTCTGTCTATGGCTGCATCCACTGTTAAGCAAAACTGTCCTACTGTTTTATTTATTAACCAAACATTTCTAATAGCCAAGCTAATTTTATCCCTTCCTTAATGTTGGCTGATGGTGACTCAGTCTGGCTGGGAGGAGTCTCAGTAGCATGGTGCCCAGATTTTGAAAACCGGTGTTGTTATACAGAAGGAAGGGCTGGCTGTCCAGGTACCACAGTGGCTGTGGCTCTGGACCTACTCACTTTACCTCTCTCTTTGTGTAGATGTGGAATAAAGATACAAGTGAAGTATTTCACAAATGAGTTTGTTAGGAAGGGTGGAGTGGCGATGACCTTGTCTCTGTAAGAGTCAGCTGCAGCTATAATTTTTAGCAATAACATCAGGAGCTGGTACGCGTATTTTTCTGTAAGTTTTTAAATTTTTATTGCTTTATCAATATTTTCTGTCTGAATCAGTCCTCAGATTATGTGCATTACTATCTTAGCTTTAGGATTACTCTCATACAGTTCCAGGTAAGTGAGGTATCTAGTCTAGGCAAATCTTTAGGGCACTTTATCTATTCAGTGGACACTGACAGGTTCCTCTGGGAGGTGATTCACTTGCTTGAGCAATCCCAGAAAATCCCGCTCTATATTTCATTAGTAATTTACAAAGGCAAGCAGAAGATGTGAAGTTTACAACATAAAATTACGTAAGTAGTTATGTTCCAGAGAACATGAGGTTAAGTTAGATGTGATCCTTCTGTATTTAAAGTTTCAGTTACTAAAAGCTTCAAGATGCAGGTAAGTACTTTTTGTATACAGGGCTCTAAGGAATAGAGAACCCAGTCTGGAAGCACAGAATCTCCTAATTTATGCCCAGCCTCCAAACCAGGAATACAAGGAAGAGTTTATAAGAAAAGTAAAACAGCTGTATGTCATCTTTACCAAGTTAAAACACAATTCAGGTTCCTTTCCAGCAACATCTTGGTAGTGCAGTCCTCAAACCCATTGAAAAGAAGGTCAGCCATAGGATCAATTTCTATGTCTCCAGAGGTGCCACATGAATATAACGTGTTCCCACCTAAGAGGATTTTAGCTGGTATCAGCCAGCAGTAAGTTCTCTTAGCTACTGTGATAACCTTTTGCTATCCTTAGTTATCCTTTATTTACTGAATTAGCACACTGTGCAAAGGGTTTGCCCAGTAATGAGGCCACTCGGGCTTTGGAAGAGTTTTAACCAGTCACATTGTTTGTTTGAGACATGGGCAGAAGTGAGTTTATTCTGATTCAGATGGAAACAAAGAACAAGAGCTTGAAAAACAATGAAATCTCCACAAGTGGGATCAACCAGGTTGTTTTTCTTTTAGTTCTTGATTGCAAAGTCATAGTATTTTAGCTGCTGAGGCCTCAAGGGAGCCTTTTGCTTTTGCAGAACTGTATCAGTGCAGAGGGCTGGCATTCACTAAACTGTTATTTTCTTCCTAGCATTTCCACTAGCCAGGGGACCTTGACAAAGTCACACCCTCTCCCCAAGTCTTGTGCATTTCCCTTTTTATAAAACCACAAATAATGGAACAACAGCTTTTGCAACTTATAGATATAATGTCCCATTTAAGATCAGGGTCTGAAATTTGATTTCCTATATTACAAAGCCCATAGCGCTTTGACATTTAGTTTTGCCATCAGAATGATCACCTCTGTTTGAGCAAGACTTGTAAACTGGGTCCTGTTATAGGACTCAGACTAAGGATAAAGCAGGCTGCACTTACAAAATCAGTAACCCTGACTGAAGGCACTTACAGATGACACCAGCCTGGAAAAATTTGTTCCCTTCCTGGGTTTTAATCTCTGTTTTGTGATTTGTGGAGAAAGACAGGAGGGGTTCATTTGAAGTTTAAGTGGTTAATGCTGGTTAGGAGTATAAAAACACGATTAGCAGAATTGGTTGGTTCAGGATTTCTGGCAGCCAGTTCCTTCAGCTGAACATGGAGCTCCACTGTGGGTGTAAGCAGGAGGCCTTTTGAACAGGGCATTGCATGCTCCCCTGAAGACTTGGGGCACACCAAGAAGGTGTGTGTGCTGCAAATGCCTCTGCAGACGTGTCTCATCTTGTCAAGACCTTGTTTCTGTATCATTGCTATTGAGGATTAGTAATTGCATCCAAGTTTTGCATTTCTCTCCCTTTTCCTGTTCTCCTTGTCCAGTTGCCTGCCATGAGCGTGGTGAAAGCAGCCACATATCACGTCTGCCCCTGCAAAAACATGCACATTGGGCAGCTTGACCTCATTGCTCCTATCCAGTATTATTTTACTGTGCCCCTAATAACTTGGCTTTGCTATCCTTGGAGGTAAAAATTTAAGCAGGAATAGAGGGAGGAGTCCTGGTCCTGCACAAGGTGCTGCATCCCACTGGTGGGGAAGTCCCACCCACCAGAACACAGCGGTACATGAGCAGCTGTGGAAGAAGACCGATAGAGCTGGTGCCTGTGGGGGTAGGGCTTGCACAGGAATGTTTGGCGTGTGATGAATGTGCCCCACTCTTGACATCTCTCCCCGCCCCGTTCAAGTTTTCATTGTGCTGGAGCCTGCCTACTCCAGCAACTCCAGCTCCTGCAGTCTACCAGCTATGAGCTCTGTAGACTGTGCTTGGTAGACTTCAAAGCACTTCCCATCAGGTGTAAGAATGCTCTGTTAGGAACACGTGGAGTGGTTATGCAGCCCTTGTGCTGAAGGGAGGTTAGAAGGCTGCCCTCAAGGGAGTTCTGGTTCCTTTGGCTGCTGCACAGAGATTGAGAGCACCATGTCCTGCCACAGGCACAGGGGCTGCTGCTCAGAGAGACTGTAAGCAGAGTGGTCCAGGCTGGACTGCGAGACTCTTGCTCTTGTGCTTTCACTGCAGAACTAAAGGACAGAAGGACCTGACTATTTGTGAAAAGATCAGTGGCAAGCAGCCCAGGGCAGAACAGTGACTCCTGTCACTGGCTCTTACAGGCATGAGACATTTGAGGCCAAACCTCTTCTGCCTCGTGATGGAGATAAGATCTAAACCTCAATTTCCTAGATGCTGAACTGAGTTTAAGAGAGAGAGAGAGACAAAGTTACCTTTCCTCAGGGGCTTTGGGTTTTGCACTTGTAATTTAACCTGCAATCCCAACAGCCACCTGTTTGTTTAGAGGTCTAATTTGAGGCCAGTACTTCCTTCCACCCTACTGTCAGTGTGACTAAAAGTACTGCTGCTTTTTCATTTTAGAGGAAGTACCCTGTCCTGGCTGTCATGCACTGATGTTATTCTGTGAACTCTAAGGGCGGGATCTGAGCCCTATACTCATGGTAGTGACAGGATTCTGGGACTGGTTATCGTGTTTTTCACATCTGAATTTTTCCCTAGGCAGTACTGGCCAAGAAGAAACATATGTGGAAAGTATGATATTACGTTTATGCCTAGAGCGGTTGCAATACGTATTTCAGTAGCAAGCCAAGGCCTGAAATAAGAATGGAGAAAGAGCTGCTCACTCTTCTCTCACACTGCCAACACACTTTATTTTTCATGGGCTAAGTCTCTGGTGGCAGGAGTACATTAGATCCTGCCTGAGGTTTGTCTGACCAGCTGTGGACATCCTGGGTTCACTTTAAAGGTGGTGCAGAGACAGAGGCACATCTGGAGGATGTCATCTCGTCCTTGCCTGGCCATGAAAAATAATGCAAGTCAGAGCCTTGTGGTGCCTGCCACTCTACTTTGGCTGTTGGGATGACTGGGCTCTATAGTGGGGGCATCTCCACTGCCAATCTGAGCGGCACTGAGGGTGCTGGAGCTGGGGAACAGCTGAAACCTCAAATCCATCCATCAGGTCTGGCCAAACCTTTAATGCAGAGCACATCACTCCTCCTACTCCTTGGTTCCAAAACACAGCGGTGTTTCTGGAGGCAGGCAGTCCTGGGTGTGGCTACTATCTTGCCTCTTGATTAGAGGTTCTGGATCCTGCCAGCAGGTTTAGCTTTCTCAAGGGTCATGGCTTTCTCCTTCCCTCTTCTGAAGATTATGCAAACCTAACAAGCCTGTGCCTCTAATTTTCTTCCCACTCACCAGTCTTTTGTCAATGCAGACTGTCAGGAGCTGCTCACGCCTTGTTTAGGGCAGCATGTAGCACAGCAAGCTCTCAGCATTGACTGAATCACACCACACTTTTGAAAACATAAAATAAAACAAATAGTAAAAAAATCAATATTAATACCTAGAAGAAAAACATGTAAGTGGATAACTTCCCTGTCCAAAACAGATTTAAGGTGTGTAAGAACTGTTGTGGTTCTAACTGGCAATCTGTAAAACAAAGGCCATTACAGTTGAAACATCAACCTTTTTTTGTTTGTTTGTGTTTTTGTTTTGTTTTTGTTTTTGTTATTGTTATTGTTATTATGTTAAGAAGCACCTCCTAATTTAAAGAATGGAAGTACTGGAGCTTTCAGCACATCTCTAAATAGCTAATTTCAACAGATAATAATTTGCACTAATAAAAACATTACCTTATACTGCTAATCTATATCCATCCTGCTTTTACTGTCTAGCATGGGATTGTCATTGTGCTACTTTTAAACAGTCTGAAGATTAACAGAGATCTCTTGGGTATGAAGAATGTGATAAAATGCCAAAGGAAGCAGTCTTTGGATTTTCTTAATTTTATTCAGTATTTATGTAAAGCATGTATACTTCATGGTTTACAAGGTGCCTGTCAGACTTCCACAGTACAAAATGAGAACATGTCTCTGTTCTAATGGTGTTACCATCCATAGAGCAGTTTGGGCGCTTCACTCTGCCCAGTTGCCACCCTTTTCCTGTGATAATACACCATGAACAATCTCCTCTATAATTTTTTGTTTAAAACTTCATGCTCTTTTTTTCTTCTGATTTCAACTGTGACACCACTTCAGGGCATCCACTGTGTGCTGTGGATGGACACTGAGTCTGGACAGGAGAGAATGCAAGTGAAGAAGCAGAGGAGCCAGATCAGCATCCCTGGCAGTCTGAGGCAGTTTGTGACCTCTCACAGGCCACCCTTGCTAGTGAGCATCGTGGCAGATTTGAGCAACAAAGCAGCACTGCCAGTGGAGGACCATTCCTCACCAGCACCAGGGACACTGTGGGGAAGATGTTAAGACAAAAGGCAGCAGAGACTGGCACCAAAACCTCATTTTAGGTGGAAATCAAAATCCCAAAAATGTGGTTTTAAGCTCTTCCCTAAAGTGTTTGTTGTCCTTCTGCCCACCCCCTCCCCTTGCCCTTGAATCCCTTAGTTACAATAGGAAAATTGTTTCACTCTTGCTTTTCCCTGTAGCTCAGCACTGGGCTCCCTTCCCAGAGCAAGTTTTTAAAATAATTTTAAAAGGAGACTGTTTCCCCATGAGGCAGTGAGGAGGCAGATGTGCTCTCTGACATGCCGTGGCATGTCTGCTGGTACTGTTGTGCTCCAAGTCCAAGCTTGGTATGCCTACTGAAACAAATGGTGTCTCTCTCATGTGACTGCTTGCCCTTGGAGACACTGTCTTCTTCCTTTTCTTCTCAGGAGAAAGAAACAGTCACATACAATACTAGAGTCCCACAGAGGCCATGATAGGAGACTGGAGATCCAGCCTGGAAAAATATTTGGAGTCAAGAATGTTTTGAAAGACCAGGGTAGAGGGGTCAAGCATGTGAGGGGATAGATTTTCTATTTGTAGCAAATCCAGTGTCAGTTGTGTGAACAGAGACAGGGCTGGAGAAGCAGTGTGGGAAAGCAGACAAACAAGCCTAGCAGCTTCTTAATGGCTAGAGAGTTTGGATGCTGACATGCTTTTCAGGTTTGTTTTGCAGGGAGGTGTTCTGCCTTTTGAGACATTGTTCTTGATGTTTGTGACCCTTGGAGAACAGGAAGACTGCTCATCTATGTCAGGTCAATGAAGATGGATGTAAACCTTCCATTCCCCTTTCCCCCTATTCCTCCTCATATTTCTCCTCATTTTCTTATCACAAGAGTCTTTCCTCAGGTTTCTCTCATCATCTCACTTGACCTGTCACAACCCGCCTCCTGGGTTTCCTCACATCTATTTCCATTTGTTTTCCTTCTTCACCTTGTCTTAGCACCCCAGATTTTCAGGAATGCAGATCCTCCTCAACTCTAATTTTTGCCCAATATCTTCCTTTTCCTACTGGTCAATACCATATTCTGGATCCTTACCTCTTTTTTGGACCTTCCTTCTCTCCAACCTCTCTTAATTTTCCCCAACACAGTTTATTTATCTCTGTCATGCCTTGCAAATGCTGTGTCTATACAGTTTGTTTTCTACAGGTTCTCTTGTCTCCCACACACCTCTGCCTGCCACTGAGTGATCAGCTTCCTTATGGGGGGAAGTGGAGGGCCAGGCACTGATCTCTTCTCCGTGGTGACCACAGAACCCAAGGGAATGGCCTGAAGGTGAGTCAGGGGAGGTTCAGGTTGGATATCAGGAAAATTTTCTTCACTCAGAGGGTGGTTGGGCACTGAACAGGCTCCCCAGGGAAGTGGTCACAGCACCAAGCCTGACAGAGTTCAAGAAGTGTTTGGACAATGCTCTCAGGCACATGGTGTGACTGTTGGGGTGTCCTGTGCAGGGTCAGGAGTTGGACTCGATGATCCTTGTGTGTCCCTTCCCACTTGGGAAATTCTGCAATTCTATGATCACTTTTCTCATGTGTCCCTTTGGCCACATCGCACTCCATCCTCCCTGGGTTCCCTCTGCTCCATCACATGAAACATCAGGTTCTTGCCTGCACTGTTGACACTGCTCAGCTTATTACACTGTCACCCCTTGATGGTTTGGAGAAGGCAGCCCCAGGTCCCGTGAAGCCACACTGCTGCCACAGTTCATGCTGACACCATCGCTCACACTGCCCATTGCCAACCCAATGTGTATTTTGCCAGAGCCCTTCTGACCACATCAGCAGTCTTAGGGCTATTTTGAATCTGATCTTAATACTCCTTTTGGCATCAGCCCCTACAGGCATCACTCCCTATCACTGCCTGGAGGCATCGCTCCCTGTGAAGCCTGTAAAAGCATCTGATAGCAGATAAGCTACTGCAGCACCAAGTCATCAAAACCTCTGGCCAGCTCGCTGTGTTTGAGTCCTCTGTCTGTGGTCCCTTGGCTGAGAATGTAACCTTCCCAGGGCAGAGCAGTCCTTTAGTCTTTATCTTTTCAGCATGGTGTGTGCCACAGCATGATGGTGGCACTAGTTCCTTTAGTAATAGTGATGTTAGCAAGAGAAAAAAATACACAACTCTGTGTTCAAGGTCACAGCAATTATCTTAAATTTGATAGAAACTGGAAAGGGACCTCGCTTGGACAGAAAATTGAACTGGTAGCAGAGGAGTGGAACTCCATGCTGGCTTTCAACTGATGCTCCTCATGGGAGGTGAGAACCTGAAGCTCCTGCTCTTCAGGATGAGTCAGGTTTGTTTGCTGGTAAATGCAGAGCTAAATTGGCAGACAGACCCCAGCCTCACATCCTGAAAGGAAAGAACTCCTCAGAGTTTCCCAAAAGCCCATAAAAGCCCTTGAGGCTCAGAAGACAACTTGGGGGTGTACAGAGGTGCCACTTTGAGGCAAGATGTTGGTTCGCAGGTCCAGGACAGAGGCAGGATGTTTCCTGGTGAAAATCATTGATTTGTTCAGCTTGCTAGTGCTTGCTGTCATGCACATCTTGAGACACCTCATGCTGCCTTTTCATTGGATTGGGACCATGCCCACCCTGAGGTAATGCACGTCAGCCTTGAAGTGGGGTGTTTAAATTTATTGTCTGACCTAGCTTTGCCTAAGTAGCAGGGCTTACTGTGCTTATGAAAATATTTTCTTCTGCTGCCCAGGTAATTGCAAGTCTGGGGTCAGAAAAACACCTATCAGTTCAGCTTCAGTTCTTGATTTTCCAGGAGTCTTTTTACATACAGGAAAATGAAAATTTTATGTCTATGCTTTCCTTTCCATCACCTTTCCTGAACATGACTAACTCTTTCTGGCAGGGCTGGGTGACCAGTCATCTACCTGGACCAAACCCAAGCCCACTTACTACATTTCCTGTTGTTCCCTAGCCTGTCCAGCCTGCCTCTGTCTCCCCTAGCTGATATCACCACACCAAGGGGTGTTGACGTATTTCCTTGTCTTGATACTTCAAGAAGTCATCCCTGAGTAGAGGAATGACAGTAATAAAGTGCAGTCTATTTTGAGCCTTTCACAGACTCCTTCTCTGACCTTGGGCAGGCACTTTAACCACTCACTGTCCCACTTCATAATTTTCAATGTGGACATAATCCTACCTTGTCTGGAAAGCACTTCTGGAATGGTAGCACTTGGGAGGTTTTTTGCTTGGAAATTGTATTATAAAAGGGACTTGTGCCCTGTTTGCGTCTAGGATTTTTTAAAGTTGTTGGCAACACAGGTGATCACATCTCACTTCTTGGGTGGGAAAATCCTACCTTTTCTTGACTCCAAGGTACTGCTTTGTAATCTCCTTTCCATGTCCACTATTTTGAACATATTAATTTTCCCAGTCACTGAAGGAGTATTGCTTATACTCAGCAGTAGCCCAGGTATCATAGGCAGCTGTTTCTTGGGTGGATGGTTACTCTGCTGAACATAAACTCAGAGGACCAGTTTAATTTCCTTTTTTTAGCCAGTTCCATAAGTTTGGCCAAAATGTTCTGTGGCGGATGCTGCTTGGGGTATGTGATCTGAGGGTCTTCAACCTTCTGCCTGTTGTTAATCTCTTCTGAGAGAGGATCTCCCAAGACGAGGGGAGGGTTTTGAAATCCCCACACAGTGCCAGGAGTGGTAAAAGGAGAATACCTTTCCCAAGCATCTAAGCAGGATGTGGCTGGCAGCAATAGTGATGTGCCCCAAAAAGGGACAAAGGGGGCTCCCAGCAGCTCCAATGTTGCCACCTCTCTTCTTTCTCTCCCCCTCCTTTGGCCAGGCTCACAGCTGGAGAGGACAGCTAATACCTTCTTTGGGGTGGTGAATCTGACTTTGCAGCATCCCCTCTGACAGCCTCAGGAACATTTCTGGCTGTGTCAGCCAAAATTCCTGCCGGGGACTGCTGCAATGCAGCACACCACACCCCCGCCGGCTCCGAGCCCGAGCCTGGACGGCCGGTGCCGCTCAGCTCCAGCCCCGCCGCTGCCATGGGCGTCCCTCCTCCTCTTCCCAGGGAGCCCTGATGATTTCAGGTTGCCTGGCATCCTCTCTCTGCCGTTCGCAGCTGGTGTCACAGCGGCCGGGCGCACGTTCTGTTTCTCAACGCGCCGCCTGCAGAACGCGCTGGCTGCCCGGAGGGATCGGCTGCGGTTTCACATTTCATTTCCCTCGCACGCTACACCCGAATTCCAGACGCGCTCTGGCCTCGCCGCTGCATGGACTCTGAGCGTCCGTCCTGTGCCGTACCCAGCGGAGGCAGACGGGGCTTCCCTCGGCTCCAGGGACTGGACCATGAAGACGTCAATTGTGTTCTTGCTTTGCATCTCGGTTTTCCCAGGCTTTTCCCAGGGCAGAGTTGTTAGAGAGGATGAAACTGGTTTTGCCGAGTGTAACGTGTTCTTCCCTGGACAAGTCCCACCAGAAGGATTTACGGAGCCGTTCCATGTGAAAATCTGTCAGCAGTATAACAAAGAGCCACGCTTTGCAACCCTCTACAGTACTAAGGACAAAATCCCTCTTTATTCAGCTTTTAAGTTTACAAAGCCAGCTCAAAGTGAGGAAGAGAACTGGCTGGTTGAACCGCAGGTAAGACGGCTTTTCCTTCGCTGTAAAGCAGCTGTTCCAGGAGAACATTTCCTCTGGGATGAAGCTGGGGCTAGAATTTTGTAAAGGAGGCAGGAACTCTGCTCGTTGAACTTCTGTCGGTATGAATTTAGCATGAGCAGAACTTTTTTTTGTGCTTGTAACTGAGCAAACAAATAGTTTCTTTTCCCAGGGAGCTTATAATGAAAACTGAGAGGCTGCTGCATGAATGTCCAGGGGAGAGGAAAGCCCTCTCTGACACCAGTGATGTGTTTGTCCTGCCCAGCCAGCTCTTGTGGGCAAGGAGCGCTGCTGGTGGCTTCAACATCGCAGTGTCAAGTTCAAGTTTGTTCTGTTGCCAGTGCGATCACAGTGTTTATAGGGGTTCCTTAGCTTCACTGAGCAGAGATAAAGCATCCGTTTGTGGTTCACCAAGTTGATGCTGCAGCTTTTCAGTGTGTCCCAGTGTTGCAGACTGAGGTAGGAGAATGAGTTGCTGTGTCCTGGGGCGTGCAGGCTTCAGTCGGGTCAGAAGTATGCAGTATAAAATGAATTTTGCCAGAGCCTCAGTGGTTTTTGTCTTCCCTGACACTTGGCATGTTTAAGCAAGGCCTTCAGGCTGTTCAATTTAAAGGAAATCCTTTAAAAACTGGTGGTGCCCTAAGAGAACTGTAGCTCTCCTTTCCCCCCACCCATGTTTTAGATTTTTCAGCAGTGATAATGAGGAATATTGTAGTAACATCAGGCTACCCCATCTGTTGAGCTCAGGAAAGATTGTCAGTGTGAGAGGGGGCTTTGTTAGGGTAGGAATGGCTGCAGTGTCAGAGCAGTGTGTTAGGAGTGTGGCCCTCAGCTACTGCATGTTGCCACAATCAAAGCTTACCCCTCGGCCGGGAGAGTGCTGTGCTTATTTTTCTCATGTGTGGTGATGAGATACTAAGGCCACAAGACCACAAGCATTGAAGACAGGAGATATTATGTGGTTATCTTCAGCCTGGACTGTCTTCTCGCTCTCTGGACTGCATTTTGAGTTGCAGAGATTTCTAAGGGCCTTTTGATCTGAACTCCTTCTACTTTCACAGGCAAGCTGTGGGAGCTTACCCTTTTAAAACAGAGGGAACTTTTTGCAGGTTCTGTCATTATTGAGTTGTGGAAGGGTGGCAAATATTTAAACTGCAAAGGGGACCTAGGCTGGCAAGAACCTTTGGTCAGTGCCATGGAGGCAGCAAGGTAAAGTGGTAGAAATGAGATCCTTTCGCATTTGCCTTGACCAGTGACACCTTCATCACCTCCAGCCCCCATATCTCCTCCTGCTTCTTGTGGTCCAGCTCTCCCAACCTACCCAGGCAGGCTCAGGAACTGTTCCTGCCAGGGAGCAGGGAGCAGCCTCCCCCCCACCCCCCACCCAGTAACTTCAGTTTCCCTGGACCTCTCTTTAGCTGGCTTCTCTGCCCTTCCTGCTCCATCCCTTTTGACCCCTCATCTTGTCTTCATTCTGCCAGCACTCCAGAGTCCCAAACCTTGAGTGTCCTGCCACCAAAACCTCCTTCAGCCTCAGAAATAATGGGGCAGGTGCTACCTTTATTTGCTCTCATTTCTCCAGAGCAGCCTCCCAGGCTGACAATGGTTCTTAGTTGACACTAATGGGTCTCCTTCATCCATAGTGAAATGCAGATGTCTCAGAGGCAGGAGTTAGCAACTCTGCAGCTCCCTGGAGGAACCTCTTACTGAGACAGAAAAGTACTAGGACAAAAAAAAAAAAAATCTGCAAAAGAATATGTAAATCAAAAATATGAAAAATTCCTATAACTCAAGGAATAAGTGCATACAGCCCTCTCAGACACTGCCACTTGGAGGAGAGAGTGGGGAAAAGCTTTTGCATCCATTATGTATTGTTCTACCAAGGCCAGGTCAGAGGGCTGCTGAAGGGAGCCCTTAGCAGCACCTGCTCTGCAGCATGGCCCAGTGAGCTCGTATCACCGATTTTCTGGGTAATTTCCTTGCCAAGACAGGGATAGCTGGGTATGAGCTGGCTCAGCTGCACAGCAGCATGTGCTTACACATGGAGATGCAGACACGCAGCAAACGGAAAGAAATCACTGTAAAAATACTCTCAGCACTCCAGTGAGGGCCTCAAGGTTGTCATATGCTTTGTTTTTTGAGGGATAATGATGTAAGTGGTGAGGGCACCATCTCACTCCCTCCTCAGGAATGTCTGCCTGAGAAACAAATGCCAAATGTAGCACTGAGACAGTCATTGGGTGAGAAGTGTGAGGAATGTCAGTGCCACCCACTGCGGATTGGCAGCTGGAAACAATGAATTTATTCAGCAATTAGTGAAAAATTAGAGAGCAGGAAGGGTAGGCTGATGAGCAGGGTACTGATGAGACTCCCCCAGGCGCAGGTCTGAAAACCTGCTCTGCCACAGATTTCCTAGGGGCTGAGAGCAAGTCACTTAGGCATCTTTTACCTCATTCCATTTTGGTTGTCTGAAAATCTCTGTGTTTGATTCTTTCTGTAGCTTAGAGAGAGGTGGAAAACTCCAGAGTTGCTTTTCCCGTCCTAATTTGTGAGGGGCTGGATGAATTACCTTGAGTTTTCATTTGGTTAATGGCTCCCACCAGGCAGACGACCAAGGTGGGATTCTTGCCCAGCTGTAGTGCAGCTACCTCTGAGCTGCCCTTGCAGTCTCTCTTGGTAGAGAGTCAAGAGAACAGGCACTTCTAGGGCCACTCCTGAATGTCCTACTACAGAAACTTCAGCGTAAGATGCCGTGTGCCTCTTCCCTGAGGTATGAATCCTACACTAAGGTTGGATCAAACATTTCCAATTCAATCAAAGGTGTAAGGGTGCCTGGGGAAGTAGCAGTGGGAGAGGGAAGCTGAAGTTCAGGGATGCTACACAGCAGGGTGGGGAAGGTGGGGGGTGGCACCTGCCTTGTTAAATGACCAAACTCAGTGGAAGCTGCCTGCCCTAATAACTGTGTGTTGCCATACTTTTAATTCCCCTCTGCCTCTGTCCCATCTGTGAAACTGCTCCCCCCACTTAATGACAAACATCAATATTGTTATGTGCTAACACTCATGCAGGCTTCAGGCACATAAGTTATTCTTAAGTCTCCATTCTATGATAAGGAGTTTACCTGTCTGCTTGGATTTTGCCCTGAGGTGTTTGAACAGATGTCTTCATGGCTGACTCCATGAATACATATATGTTTTGGGGTGACACAAGGCAGAAGCTTTTTGAAGCAGGGAGGAAAGGTATCTTGCAATGCAGATTAGATGCAGTGCTGAGACGGCCTGCCTTTGGGACTGAGCTGGAGGAGGCATGAAAACCTCAGGTACACATGAGTTATTACAAACCATAATAGGAGTTATTATAAGCATAATTAGGTGATGTCAGAGCCTTACACATGAACAGCACACAGCTGCATTTTTATCATATTCTTTTTTAATTGCTCCCAAACAATCTCGATGGTATGTGCAAAGGCCTGCAACTGGACAGGTAACCAAGGACTCCTCAAGGTTTGCATGCAGCTGCTCATAGGGAGAGAGAAATTCATTTTATTCTGCTTTGTGTAGGTTGGCAATTTCTGCCAGGAGGCAGAGCAGATCCGTCTTAGCTGTATGTGTCCTTGTAGTATGGCAGCACTCACCATGGGAGTGAGGTGGGATGAGTCTCTGAGAGGGTGTAAAACTCCAAAGGGTCACAGCACTGAGGACATTTCCTGGGCAGAGCCTCACATCTATGCCCAATCCCCCTCACCTCTTCCATGCGATTAAACACACTGGGTGCATCCCTTGTCCCATGGGACACCATCATCTCATCAGAAGGGGAGAATGGCAGAGGAAGAGGGGGCAGGAAGAGAGTGATTTTGTGGAATGCAACGTCTGGCCTCATCAGCCAGCTGCAGCCTGTTGTTTGGGGTGACTGAGCAAGAGGAGCAGAATAAGGCAGTAAAAGTGCAGAATAAGTCTTTTTTAAGCAGTGCATTTAGAAAAAGCAGTGACTTGTGCATCAGCATATGGGACTTCCTATGATCCTCCCAGTCCTGAAGCAATAAGCACCAGATGCTTCAAAAAAAACGAGCAAGAAACCTCCTTAGCAGCAGGTGGGGTAATGCAGCCCTCTGCAATGGCTGAGCTTGGCACTTGGCCAAGCTTGGTGCAGAGGGAGCCCTGCACCTTGGCTGCAGGGGTTTGGCTGATGCAGGAGGCCAGACAGAGCTCAGTTCCCAGGTGAAGATGATGGACAGTTGCTGACACTGGCCCTTTCACTCTCAGCACAGGTGGTGCAGAACTGTGAGGAGGTGATGTGGCACTAAGAGGATGCAAACTCTGTGTAAGGTTGCGAGGACATAGTTGGATATCTGTCCAAGTGCACTGCAGGGTGGTCAAGAGACAAGGATGGATGACCTGGCAATGATTCAAGGCAGACTATGAGCTGTCTGCCACAGGTGTCTCCAAAGTGCATATTAGACAGTGCAGTAAATAATTTATAGGCCAGGGGCAAAGGCAGAAGGTTTAATTGGGCCAGCACAGCACTGGGACCTGAGGGCCGCACCCTCTGAAACAGAGACTACAGAAGGCCGTGACTGCCAGAGATCATCTGCCACCCCTGAACTTCTAGCAACATGTTCACCCTCTAATTTGAGCAACAAAATGACAATTTGGCACAGACCTCTGGAGCGGCTGCAGGCAGTGTCAGTAGGAATGACTATGGATCAGACAGAGCTGTGGGCACCTGAGAAAGACCCGAACACACCCTGACATTTAGTGCTTCTCCTCCCACTGCTCTTTACTGCCTCTGCCTGCCCCCTTCCCTGGTGTGTGGCTCCAGGACAAATTCCCGCTGCAGTAATTGCTACCTCTGGCTCCACTGCGTGGGAACCACAGACACAAGCAGGTAGCACAGGTTCCATGGAGCACCTTTGGTGATGGCACCCTCACCCATGGTATGCCAGGAGCTGTGTGGTCATTAAGGATGTGGTTCAGATTATTAATGACACGAGGGTCAGGTTAGTGATGACCAGCCCTGCAACAGCCCTAGGAGCTCACTGCTGTGTCTCCTGTTCAAGGTGGGGTAGTTCAGGTCACCTGACTTGATGTCTGGCTGCATTTTTGCTCCTTACACAATAAGTGGTGAGAGGTAAATGCCTTCTCTAGACATCTTATACACCATGGCTTGTTTGGGGTTTTTTCTTTCCCCATGGCTTGGATTTGATAGTTCAGAAGAGCTTAAGGTGCCATGGTTAAGCTCTTAAATGAACTGCAGGTGCCACCACAGTAGGACGTGAAAACATGACCCTAGCCATCAATTGGTCTTAAAAATCTCTCCTAGTACAAATTACAAGTCAGAGGCTTGATATATGGTGCCTGGTGAGATTTTGAAGTCTCTGCTGTGCTGTGGAGCCTAAACCAATGTGTTTGGCAAAGAAGCTAAGCAGAGAATACACTCCTCTGAAGCACTTCAAGGAAAGCAAGGACAGGGTGCGGGATATAGTCCAAGGCATGGTATGTACTAGTAATCTTAATGGAAAGTATATGTCAAGGCCCATTTTACACATTGTTTTCTAGGAAGGTGAATTGCATGCAGTAATGCTTCTCTCTGCTCTTTCAGATAGATGATCCAGAAAATGACTTGCATGAAATGGTGCATGAAGCTGATATTGGTGGCACTGTGGCCAACCTTGGTGAAAATCAAGCCCTGACCTCAGACTACGTGGGCTCTGGCTACGAGAGAGGCCTTCTCAATCCCAGTTTGCTTAATGAGGATGATTTCCAGGTGGCCACTCACACACTCACGAATGCTGTCCCTCTGAGCCCAGCTCTGAGCAAAAGCTGGCACAGAGACATTGGGAAGGTAGTGGAGCAAGCTCTGATCCCTCACTGTTCCAAGATGGATCATCTATATCTCCTTGCAGGTGCAATTCCTTCCAGTGTCCAAGTTAAAGGCAAGGTGTCAGTGCCAGAGAGCCTCTGGCTGGCAGCCTGCTGTGATGCTCCAGGGGGATGGTCCCTGGGACTAGTGAAAACAATCAATGATGAAAACAGCTTGGCAGACCTCATGGTGAGAGAGCTGGAGAAGCAGCTTCTACCAGGAGTTCACTTGTTCAAGGGCAACTGTGGGGGAGACGAACAAAGCCAGGAGAAAAGAGAAGCAGTATTGCAAGTTGTCAGTCAGATCCGCTCTGGAGAGCAAGTAGGAGCAAATAAGAATCAGGAGAATACAAGAATAAGTAATAACCAGGAGACCAAAGACAGTGGCTGGATGAGAAGAGTGGCTGGCATCATTGCTACTCCTTTCATCAAACTTCTGGAACTCCTCATCTACATCTTTGTGGAGCTGGTGAAATTTGTGTTTTATTTTCTGTGGCTTGTTGTAAAGCGAGTTGTTGGTACAATTCTGGATGGAGTCTACAGCCTGTGGAGCGGGATGGTGTCCTACCTTAAAGCCATCAGCATGGTGCTCATCAGCATCCCCTATGATGTTGGGAGAGTCATCATCAACGTCTTCCTGGGCTTCCTGCACATTGTTCGAGATGTATTGTCCCTCACCTACAAGATCCTGAGCATCCCCGTGGAGTTCGTCCTTCACCTTGCTGCTTTCCCTTACCACACCATTTGTGCCATCCCCTCTGTCCTTAAAGACGTGGCCACTGGGATCGGGGGCACCTTCTTGCTGGTCATTGATGCCGCAGCCGCGGTTCTGCATGGCTTCTATTACCTAACTTGTCTCATCGTCAAACGGTTTGTCCCTAAAGGCTCTTCTGACGACTGATAGGGATGGAAACCAAGGCTGCAAATACATGGAATGAAGGAGGAGTGGGGCAATGCTTTAAGAGACGTGGCCAAATGCTGTCAATTTCATTTTGGTATTTATTGTAATGACATTAATAAAAGTGAACTGACTGGGGAATAACAAGGAGGACCAAGGCAATGTCGCTTGGGGCCGCCACCACTGTAACTCGAGTTCTGTCGTAAAATGTTTGGGCTTCATTGGTGCAGGCCACAAAGTTTCTGTGATTTGCAGGTGTCAAGATGCTTCCTCTGGGAATTGCACACTAAATGTGGTACGAGGTAATTTCTTTCTGGCTATGATGACACTGAGACAATGCAGAGCCAGTGAGCTCTGCAGAAGCCCATCCCTTCCAAGGAGCAGGTGGTGGTGGTTGGGGGAGGGCATGAGTTACAGAGGGTTACTGGGACTTGAAAGGATGAAGGAGGCAAGAGTGCAAGGACTTAGGGCTGGGAAACAGCAGGGGGCAGGGTGGAATGGGGGCAAGGTCCTGCTGTTGGCTGCATTGCTCTGGTGTCCCACTGGTGGAGGGGATGCAGCTGGGTATATCTCATAGTCTTCAGGCCTTTCCAGACATCTGAAATTGCATGGATCTTGCTGCAAGGAAAGACCCACTGCTCATTGTTTTTGCATGATGGGAAAGCATTTTTCCTTAGCCATACCAAGGTCATCTTCCCCCAACCCTTCCTTGCTGTCTGGTGACCACTGAAGGTCTGAGCCCTGAATCTTCAAGATGCGGTGTTTCCTGAAGGTCTAAGCCCACAAATGTCTTAGCCCTGAAGCCCTCATGTCTGCTTCAATGCACAGCCGATCTGGGAGCTGCACTTTTGGATTCAAATCTGTTGCCACCTGCCTTGTCTCCCTTGAGAGCTGACCGCTCCTGAAGTATGCAGAGGGCTATGGACTGTCAGGTGGGAGGAGAGGCAGGAGGGATCCCGGGCTGCAGTGCTTGTTTTGCTGTATGACGACCC
>VYZR01061067.1:2301-34677 GCA_013400675.1 Oxylabes madagascariensis
TAAAGTATTCTTGCTCATGTCAAAAGCCACTTATATTTGGTATTAAACCTTACTGATGTGTACTTTTTGTTTTTAAAATGTATTAATACTATTTTACTTTCTGCTTTGCAGTAGCTGAATAGCTGGTTTCCTAGTTACTCTGACTCATGGCAACAGTGGAAATCTAACTTTACAGATGGATGAGAAAAATAGGAGCAATTAAAATGAAAAATTCTGAGTATTTTCTAAAACAGCTTGCATCAAATTTAGAGTGTTTCATCCTTAGATATCTCCCCAAATAAAGACAATACTAGTAGAAGACTTATACTTGCCTGAAGTTAGCACAGAATATTATTATTCATCACTTACTTGCAAACACTTCCTTACACTAATTGATGATCAGCATCTCTTAAACAGACATTGATCACAAGGAATCTGATAAGTGCTACCATCAGTAGTGCACATTTTAAGCAATTGGCTCTAAAACCCTGTGCAGAAGCACTGAGTTGACACGCTGCCTGTGGATGGGGCTGGGATCTTTGCCATGTTGTCGAGTATCAGTTTCCAGATCAATCAGAAACTAAAAGCTGGCTCATTTGTATGTGCTCAAAAGCAATATACACACACATGTATATCTGCATGTGCATATATACACATACACACACATCTATGGGCAGGCCACTGTTCAAATACTGAGGCAATGTAAGGGCTGACTCCTGCAATGAGCACAAAGGTACACACATCTGCCTAGTTTCCCCCTGACACTATGAAGGCAGCCCTGGGCTCATCCAAAGGCCTGCAGAGGGCTGTGATTACCAGCACAGGTCAGGTAAGACACTCCCACAAGCATGTGCTGGGGAGAACTTGTCCTCAGCAAAGGAAAAAGATGTGCTTGGTCCTGCTTAAGAATAGAATGATATGCACTCCAAACTAAGCCAGAGTTACTTGAGTGAGATTAAATGGTGACTCTTCCTCTCCCCTGCCCCTCCACAACCTATACAACAGCTCTGATCCAGGTTTTATCCCAGCGCTGTTCATCACTCCCTGTAAAAGAAGGGAGAGAGGGAAAAAAGGGTGGATTGTCTTGTAGTCCACTTTATAGCATAACAGGAGCCAAACTGACTTTGCATGAGGTACCTATAAATACCAATTTCTCTACCAAAAGACACACAGGAATCTTTAGAAACATGCAGAGATCAGACATACACATAGCTCACCCTTCTGCTTCACCTCACCAAAGAATATGGCCATGTGTGATTCTGCTGATCTGCACTGGGTTAAAAATAAAACACAGAGAGGCAGTGCTACCAGTCAGAGGAATTCCCTACCCTTATTCCTTAGCATCCAGTGAAGGATTGTCCCACACGCTCTGGAAATGGTGAAAAAGTAAACCAAACCCTTTATGGACAACCTGCCCTCTCTTAGCATTGCCTCGGCTTTCGAGGCTCAGAAACCACTACACCTTGTCAGATTTAAGCCCAATGAATCACTCTCACAGAAGGTTTGCATGCAGAAAATCAGCCAGTTTTGGACCTTTTCTTCTGCCCATTCCTCCCTCCTCCCCCTTACAGTGCCAGTCATTTGCTCTCAAAAATATGGTGACATTAAATAATAGAATATACTTACAGCCAGATACATAGCTGCATATATGCTTAGTGCTGCTTCTTTGGATGGGAAAGTCTTTCTGGCTTTCATGATAAGGTCTGGATTTCCAGTACAGGCTTGTACACCACTGATGAATTGTGTATACTGTTTACATCCAAGTGCTGTATAGTTGGGTTTACAAAGTGCAAGAAAATGGGGTGCAAGATTCCCAGTTACTACTTGTCCAGCATTTACAAAGATGTCTGTAGCAAACAGTCCGAATGCGTAAATTCCTAGAGAGGGAAACAAAGAGTTAAATTTCCTGACAATTTATAGCATTTATCACAGCAATATACCAGCTTCCTCCATTCAGGAACATGAAAAATCCTCCCATGTACTGTACCCTAAAGACCATGGCTCACGCTGGAGGTGGCATTTCCCTATGAAACTGCAGCGACAACACTGCAATGTAACCAAAAAACCTGATGTCTCTCCCATCTCTCATAGGAACCCTCACCCCTTGTGCAAGCAGCCTTTCCCAGGCCCTGCAGCCATGCATATCCCGTGTTTGGGGTAGCTGGCTTTACTGGTACCTAACTTTTGCCCATGTTCACTAAACAGAAGTGCCAGAGGGAAATTCTTCACCCAATAAATCTGCTTGAAAACCGAGGTGAGACCCTGATGGAGAAGTAACTTGGAAAGTCATAACACAAACTGGACTAGTTTTTTTTTTTCCCCTTGCAGCTGTAAAGAATCTACAGTACTGAATAACTCAATATTGCCATGCACCAGTTGTCCTCATCTGCCTGCTGCTGGGTAAATCTCTATGCATAGCATATTCATCACAGTATCAACACAGTGAGCTAAAGATTTATATATTTGAGGAACTACTTATGCTAGTTTTTTTAATCAGACATACCAGCAAAGCATTAAGTACTTGTACTCATTCATTAGAATGTAAATGCATGTATCTGATTACTTGAAAGAAAACAGATTTCTGCTATTCTGAGGTCCCTCTCTATCCTTTTGTAAATAGAAAATGAGCTCTGGAAGAACATGCAAACCCAGCAGCCTGACTGGCAGGCAAAGCCAGTGGGTGCTTGTTTCAGTTCCACCTGAGGTATAGATTTCCTCCTGTATTTCCATGGCCAAATCTCCGTACCTTTCCCATACTCCAATTCACTGTGAATATAGGGTGAGTTCTGGCAAATTTCCCAATTTCATGGGGCACTAAGAGGAATTTAATGGATCAACATCACAGCAGATGTAATTCCACAGAAACATGCATTTATGCAGGTCAGGTTTTTTCTCAGCAGAGCTAGAGGACCAGGGTGATTTCTGGGATCCTGGTTGGTCAGCAATGTCACACTAATGTTAATTCCTCCCAAGGTGCCAGACTCTGGTGAGCAGCACATTGTGCCTGGCCCACAGAAGGGCCTTCCGGCCGGTCCTGAGGGCGTGCACTGCACAACACAGGTGGACACATCACTGGGGGACATCATGGGTAGCGATGCCTCGTCCGCTGAAACAGCAGAGAGGCCTTTGTTCATTTCTGCCACCCCTACCAATTTTTTTTTGCTTCTGCGAGGAAGGAAGGGACCACTTGGTGGGAAGAAAAGTCAGGCACTGATCACACAGAGAGGAACTGGAGTGGGAGGAGCTCATCATCATCACTCCCCACCTCCTCCAAACCTATCCAAGACAGTCTCCTTACCCGGAGCAATCACACTCTGGCAAGGCAGGCACAGTTGTTACACAAACACTGCAAATACAGACACAGCTGCACATGTCCTCCCTCCCCCTGAGACTGGGGCACACAGCAGGATTAGCTGCCCCAAGGCTTCATTCCTCCAGCTGTTTCCTTCAGATGCAACCATGAGAGAGAGGCAAACAGCAGAACTGAGCCCTGCTATGGCATCCCTACCTGTATTAAAAAGCAACATCTGGAAATGTTCATTATATATTTTGAGTGGTGGGATTTCTCCCTCCAAATACATTTAGAACAAACTAAGTAGAAAAGATGACATCTCACATCTACTAAAGTCAATGGGGGAGCTTCAGCCAAAACCAATTTAGCATGGATTTTTTCTGTTACAGAAACAGTTTTCTGCTAGAGACTGTAATACAATATCCAGGCTAAGAAAGCAGCTAAATCGGCTTGGCTTCAAACACACATTTATATCCCAACGTCTTCAACTTTGGGGGGGTGTGTGTTTACTATCAGCTATAGACATGGCACAAGGATATCACCTTTCTCCACTTGAACCCACTTCAGGCCTGCTGGTTGTTTCTCCCCCCAGTGATCCCAGTTTTTTCAGCTTTCACTGCTGTTTCTGCAACTGTTTTTTAATCCAAACTTCCAAAGAGCTTCATTTGCTACCTAAAAGGAAAACTGCACCTGAGTTAGGAAAACATGTGAAATGTTATATGGTTATCTGAATAGCTTCCCCAGGTCAAAATTAAGACATAATTGATCACTCTCACCATTCAGAAAATGAAAGCAGTAACTTTGCTCATACCAAGGAATCTGATGGTCCTGCGCACCAGTGGATTTATATAACAACAGTCTCCAGTTAATATTGTTTTCTCTTGGTTTTCAAAATCCTTTGTAGCTAACTGTAGACAAAAGACTGCCGTTTCTCCAACGATAATCTTAGGGGAGGAGAAGAAAAGGGGAGAGAAATGGTGCATCAGATTACAGCAAGTAAAATACACTAATATTACAGAGACAGACATCTCATCTTAAAGAAACAAGACCAACACAAAAGACAGCATAAGTGAATCGAGTTCTGTACATTAATCTTCTTATGAGGGAAATACGCCTTATGGGTTGCTTTACTTTATTTGCTTTAAAAGAGAATAAATGACTACAACCAGGATTTGTAGTTGACATAACATAACCTAGTTTTCAGGATGAGGGGAAAATGAAAGAAATCTATTAGTTCAAGAACAACAGATCACATAATGCACAAGACCTGGACCAAAGTAAAGGCCCAATCCTGGAAGATGCTGAACATTTCAGTTCCCACACAGCATTCACTGACACTCAGCATTTAGCAGTGTTGAGCTTTAAATTTTGGACTACGGTAGAGAGAAAGGGGAAAAAAAAATCGTAACAGAGATTATTGATGTGAACCTCTGTTCACATCAGAGGTTTGGTTTGCCAGAAGGTACTTAACAGGGTTTGATTCACATTTTGCTAGCTGAATTTAAGAAGTCCGGCTTTAGCTCTGTTCCTCATGCTTGAACAAAGTGTCACCACTGATATTTTAACATTAAGAATGGCCTGTTTCACATCCACTCCACCAAAATAAACAAAGTTCTCCTGTCTGTACATCATTCACATGATGGCTGGCAAAATAACATAAAAATCACCAAATGAGAAAAAAATATTTTGAATGTAAAATATCTTCTCTAGGTTCTGTATTCACCTGTACAACAAAGCAGGACCTTTAATTTATTCACTACAATTTTAGATTGAGACTCAATAGGCAAAGCCAAGACTTTAAGCAGGTATGTATCTTAAGCTATGATACTGAAGCTTTATGTCAGGGATAACTGAAAAGCAGAGCAGAAGGGTCAAATACTGATCATGGATTCTAACCTGGATTCATTGTGGGACTTACAGGCAAGGTCCTTCCACCCCTCTACATGACAAAGTTAAAGCTTATTGACAAGTACATCAAACTTTGATCAACAAGAATGAAGACTACCAAAGTGAAATCTTAATACTCCACAAATACAAGCAATAATACCATCAAATCTGATTAACTGCTGAGGTTTTTCTAAACCTTTGCCCTAACAGGAAAATATAAATCTTTTCATATATAACAATAGGTCTGAACAGTTCTACAAAACAAAATAATCTGTGGGCAGTAGCTCATGTGCACATTTTCTTGTCAACAGGAAGGATGCAATTAATGACCTTCCTAGGTTGTTTGTAGATTATGCAGATACCCTTGCGCTAAATTGTGGAGGAAAGTGTTACTTAAAAATAACGCGGCACAAGCAACAAAAATAACTCTGGAGGCAAGTATGTAAAAAGCAAAATTTCATTTGTCACCTAAACAGTCATTATCTTTTACTTCAGACTGGCTTCAGATCCTAGTGGAATTTTTAGATAAAACAGAAATTTCAATACCTGAATTCACAAATATCCTCTCTCTACTGTGAGGCAAGCAAATTTTCAGTCCAGTGAAGCAGAATTTCTTCAGCTATAATTAGCAAATGATCAGTACACATGAAAAATAATTCAATCTTGAATTCAAGATCATCCAAATTATGAGAAGAAGAATTCAACTCAGTGATTCCTATAGCTCTCATGAAAAAACATACCAAAAATATCAGTTTTAACACGATTCATAAAGGTGAGAACAGAAACACTAATTTTTTACTGTGAGTCACAGTAATGGTTTTCTTTCCTCTCAAGGACTAGGCAACCTGAATAGAGTCAGATTTTGCCTTTAATTCTTTCTGCCAAACTCAATAGATTTCAGTAAAATTTTCACAGATTTTTGAAACTCCAGGAAAGAGCAGAATTCAGCACAAAGCAAGCATCTGTGAGTTACAGGGCTCAACCTTTTGCAAGAACACCAAGAGTGCCAGCAAGCTCAACTCTCCAGCTCTGAGCAGAGACTGAATCTGCTGATCTAAGAATAAAAGTTCTCTTCTTGGCTGGTAGGGAAGCTGGGGTTTACTAAAGAGAGAACTGCTTGTTCAGTCATAGGAAAAGAGATCCTCACTTCCAGCAATGTCCTCATCGGCTGCATCTAGATCTTTGCTGCTGCCAACAGTTCTTCCTTGTTACATCTTCTCTCTTTGATGGTGACCTGTATGAAGAACGTTCTCTATTCCAAGAATAGCAGCATTCAAGTTCTTAGCTGAACAAGAATACTTTAAGGGTGGGCACGTAGGTGCAAGGGTCAGAAGGATGTAGAATTCGGCTAAAGACAAAACTTCTGCTACAGAAGGCCTAGTGCTCTACTGTCAGAAGTAACAGGAGTCATTGAGCACACAAGGCATTCATCTCTTTGCTTCCGTGGATTCACTTTGATAGAATCCTTCTAGAATTTGGCAATAAATACAGGTTCTTTATTTTTCTGTACTGGCAGCTCAGCTAAAGCTGTTCTCCTTCCTCCATCCTTCAGCACAAGGACTGCTCATCTCAATAATCAGCCTATTGATGTTTAAGAAATGGAAGAAAAATCCTTTTCAATCTCAATAAATCCCAGGAGAAATTCTGCTTCCAGTGCAATTCCTTTCCCTTCTTCTCTCCAGCATCGCTGGCAATAATCAGCTCTACAGGGCACAGGAAAAGGAGAGCAATATTCCCCCTGCACTTTACAGCAATTTGCATGCCTGGTATATTCCTGGAAGGAGCCATTTCTGTATTCCTGCTGGCACAGGAACCACCATTACCCCTTCCACTGCATATGCAAGTTGTAACCAGCCAACAAACGACCTTTAATTTAACAGAATTATCGGTATACTTCTCTAAGTCTTGGGGCAAAAAGTTTTTGGAATATTCCAAAACTGGCAGTGAAAGATTGCAATGGAGAATGTGACTGTTCTGACAACATAAACGCCTGGACAAAACTACACAAGTTCAGGTATATAAATATGATTACAATGAAAAAGAGAGGCTATTAGAAGCATCTTTTACCTTATTCTAACAGGGTCATACTACTTTAGATCACTGTACAAATTTCCCAAAGATACGTATTAAAATTCTTAGCTCACAGACATTTTAACAGTTGTTAAAAGCAGGGGAGGCCATCCTTGCCTAAGGCCATCCTTCCATTCTGACATAGAGCTACCGCATATAAAGTATAAGGAAAAGAACAACTTTCATCTGAAGTCTAACTGTACAAAGTGCAGGCTTTCCAGTATTCTGAAGAACACACGTATAAACAACTTGCAGAGTCCTTAGATAAAAACAGTGTACATAAGTGTTGCAACAAGGAACAAGACAAGAATGATCATTTACTCTTATGGAAGCACATGAAAAATATTAACCCAACAAAAATTAAATTACAGAAGTTCTTGGAACCATCTCTATGGCAATCGTATCCTGTCTGTGGTGTGACAATCCATTTGACAGTCAGGAACAGAATCAGAGAGGGATGAGATCTAAAATTATTATTTCTTCTTGTTTCACCTCTTAACTCCATAATAATATATTATCTGATTGATTTTCATGGTATGTTTATACTAGTAATACATTTTTTGCATTTATTGCCATCCACCTAATACCTGTCCCTTTCCTTGTTTTCTTCTCAGGATTCTTATAACATTTTGCACACATTCCCTACACACTTATTCCTTCCTCCCAAGTAAGTCCAGGTTTTTCTGTATTAGTCATTTTTCTGAATCCAAGCAAGCTGTGCCTAGTTTTAGCACTGCATGTCAATTTAAAAATCTAATTTTTCCTTCCATCCAGTATATTCTTAACTTGGTTCTAAATTCTGTGTTCTTTTCAACTCAAAATGTCAAGCCTGACTCATTCCAAATATTAGAGCTAGAGCAGCTCTGACATTGTTGATTTTCCAGTAAACTGACTCCATAAACAAACTTCCCCTAGTATCTCCTATGGTTTACAACAGTCTGCACCTACATAAATAAATGACCTTAAATCTGCACCTCTTAAAACACTAATGAGGCTTACTTTATGACCTACGTTCTCATATATTTCATGTAACTCCCTATAAAGCCGCAGAACTGAAGTGAGACTTAAATATTCATTTGCATGACAAGATATCTGAGGGGACATGAATATGGTTACACAAGATAAATCCTGAAATGTAAGGTTGATAATCTCTCTTTGGGATTAGGAAAAAAAATTTCTGTGTATACAGTCATAGACCGTTCCAGCTAACACCTACTTCAGGCTACACAAATGTTCAAGAAATATTTCACACAGGCTAGGGAATGTCATAGAATACACGATTCCCTCCCTGCCAATTCTCAAGGTTATGCTGTATCTACAGCAACCACTCAGATAGATGAGTAACACTGAAATGTGGTTACTGCATTGAAAAAACCACTAAATATTCATCCATGTGCTCAACTCATCAAGTGAAGAAGAACATTTTACAATACTGTGCATTTCTCTTCCGATTTAGTTTCATTCATTGTGCTTCTCCCATTTAGGCATGACTTGAACAGTAACCAAGGCTTCTATGAGACCATCTTCTATGAGACCATCAAGAAATAACCTCGGGGGAATGAGCATCTCAGGCAGTCCATAGCTCTGCTTTTCTCTCTAGAATGAAATTCCTTGTTCTTCCTTATCAGGCAAGAAGGGAAGGTAGGAAATGGAGTTAAAAATCTTGGGAATGATTTAGGTATCTCTAGGAAAACTGTTATCAATTAAATTGCATGGCCTCCCTATTCATTTCACTTATGAGTTCCCACTAAGTATGGTGCAGATCTCTTCTAAAAATATGGCTTCTATATGCTTTGTTATTCCTGCTCTTTACCTTTTCTTTTTAAATTTGAGACCATGGGCTATTCCTGGCCTATTTCCTCTTTAAAAATGCCATCCATGTACCAATGAGCATAGTGGCCGCAGAGTTTGGGAAATCCAGCAGCATAAACCTTGGCCTTTAGTGATGCTGAAAGTAAAGCTCCACTCTCCGCTTGAAGCTGAAATTGTTGAGTGAGGTGACAGCCCTGGCAGGAAAAGCAGCCACAGTATTTCCAGCAGTAGCAATTTCAAGCTCATTATGCAGAGCTTTCCCTTGAGGCCATTTTCTTTGTGTTTTTCTTGTTCTCACTGCTTCTTGCTTGGTTAAACTGACAGCAAATGCCCTGGTCAATTTTCAGAGAAGTACATTTTCTATAGTAACAAATGACCACTAGTTTTGCAGAAAATGAAAAAATAAATCCTAGATAAATCTGCATGGTATTGATTAAATACAAAATATCCTCTCTTGCATTCAGCATGGGGATACAGGACCATACCGCATAGAAGCTTCCAAAGGTCTACAGAAAAGATGTGAAAAGAAAATTGCTTTTCTAGAGAAAGATTTTGAAAAAAATACTCAGCCTTTTTGAGCCTGTAAATTTTAATATTATGCACTCCCCATATTTTTTTGAGAAAAATACTAAAATTTAACATATTTGGTCATGTCCATTTACAAAAGAAAAACAGCAGTAAAAGATTACATATCTAATAGTGAAATATTATCTGAGTTACTTATTTGTCTGCAGGGTGGAGTATGGCTATACTCTACTACACAGTAATGTTACTTCTGACAGAAGCAAATAATCTTTATTGCCCTTTTTAATACATTGTAGACATACTCAGTATGTAACAATGGTAAAGGCTGCTCTCTTCGCAAAGACTTTACCGGTATTTGAAAGCAAGAGGCAAACAATAACTGAGCATTTATAAGCAGGCAGCCAGAAATGAACCACATGAGAACATAGTCAGAGAGACATGGACAACTTCACCATTCACTGAATTTTCTTCATTCATTACCACGAGAGGAAAAAAAATGAAATATTCTGAAGCACGGAGTCTCTTCAGAGCTTCCTTTTTTCCTTAACTGAGCAACTGATCATGTGTGCAAATGGCATCTCCTCTGGAGCCCATCTGTAGTGTCCAACGGGCAAAGCCTCTGCAGAGCAGCACGGGGGCTGAAATCACGCAATGCCAGAGCACAGGCTGATTATGTAAAGGTTGTTTAGAGAACCAGTTACCAGGCCCTGCTGTTCCAAGGTAACCAAGAGAAGGCCTTGTGCCATCAGCAGAGAGACAGCCCACAAGTGGTGGCACATGAGAGGAAGACCTTGTGTGACGCTGGACGCTCCGGGACCGAGGCACTGAGCACACACAGCCCTGCCGGGCTCCCCCTCCACACTGAGCTCTGCCTTCAGCCCGCTACACCCGCCGTGTTTGCCATTACAGCTCCTGCCTGCTGAACCTTTCCTACCACTGGGAGATGAAGAACATGCAGCTGCTCCGCACTGCAGCTCTCCAGGTGATTAGAAATGGCCAGGACGTGAGGAAAACACGCTCAGAACACCAATGTGGGAGTCTAGGGGCCAAGCAAGCGTCTGGCACCTGGCTCTAAAACTATCTAAATGCTGGCACTTTTACAATACTGACACAAGTATTCTTGCTGAACACATTGCAAGAGGTAGTAGATTAAAGACATTCATCAGAAATCTTGCCTATGTCTCAAGCTTTTCTAATTTTTAAAAATAATATCAAAAACTAGGGAAGAATGTTAATCTAAAGAGAATGCCTACATCTAAAAAAACACCTTAGTAAATGGTGAGGGGAAGAGAGAAAAATTAATTCAAAACTGCCTTCTAAAGGCACACATTCACATTTCAAACCGTGAAGTTACTTTAGGCTCAAATACTCCAGATAAGGTTATCATAGGAAATTTTTACAGTTTTTAAATTGTTCCCATTTTCTTTTTACAAAAACCAAGGATCCCATTATGCAAAGTTTCCAAACTCCACACTATACAAACACACAACTCTTTAGGAAAATGAGTTGCAATATGACCAGATATCAACTGATTTTAGTCTCCTGATCTCTGATGGATACATGAAAAAGGTTGCTGTTAAATTTAATTATTTCATGAAGGAGTTTGAAAAAGAATTCTACATCAAAACTTTTCATTTTTCTCAAGCACTTAACATCAACCTTTAAAATACTGTGGTATTTGTGAAGAAAAAAACAAAATGTTCAAAGCTCTATGATTCATCTTCTCTATTAGAAGATGAATTTCATATATGTTCATCTCTGCACTCAGCTGTATCAAGTAAGTCTTCCTTTGGACTGCAAGTGACATGTGGAAAAGACCGTGGTTCTTTACAACCTGGCCTTGGTGAATCCCTTTGTTTCTTCACTGGCCAAGAAAACTGTACATTGTTCTGTCTGCTGAGGCAGATTGGTGTCCTAATCCTTCTGTGCATATTGAAAATATGATTCCTTGATAAACACAATACCAATGCATCTGACACCCATACCAGTGATCATTTGCAACAGCAATGTTACTTTGTATTTAAACCTTAGGTGATCTATGCAACTGCGCTTTTCTACCCAGGACGAACATTCAATTGCAAAATTCAGCATAAACGGTCTTTCATCCCTGTTTGAATAAAATCTGATCACATAAAAGGCATCTCTTAAAGATTCTGGTCACAAAGTAGTGGTTTTACAGTCAGTATATGACTGTAGCCAACTGTTCTCAGAGGCTCAGAAGAAGGAGCATATCTGTATTTCTCGCTTTTCCCACCGTCTTACTTCTAGCTCACTTCTACTTGAGGCCAGATAATGTTTTGCAGATATACTATTCCTGATATCAGTTCAAGGAAAGCCACTTTCACTGAATTGCCACTGCCATCAAACAACAGAAAATGGAGGACTAAACACTGGAATAGTATAAATACCCTATGTTTTAATAGAGCTATGAGAAAAACATGCTGTACTTAAGATTAATATCTGTAAGATTCCACAAAAACTGTCTTCTGGATTTTTGTGGCAAAAGATGTATGTCTACAAAACATACACACAACTGGTTGATTATTTATGTTTATTATTATCAGCTAGTATTTGATTCATAATGATAAATTTAAGAAGAAAGCTCGATAAAATAATTCTAAGCTTTTTCTTAAAAATAACCTTCAAAATAAAATAGCTCTCTTTGTAATCACCTAAGTAGTTCCACTCCTACTAATAATGGCCTCTGTATAAGCACCTCTTCCTTTACCATTACCTTAGGGTACAGTACAATTGCCAACAAATAAAATACATTAAGGTCATTAACATTTTCCAGTTGAAATCAAAAGTAGTAACCCCACTAACTTCAACAGGAGCTGGATTAGCTGTAAAAACTATGGCACTCTAGGTTAAGAGCAATACCTCATCTAAACTCCCAAAATAGGTCTGAGCTATGAGTACTGTCCCAAGAAAATAATAAAACAAAACTAGGAAGATAATCCAATTTTACAGGGAAGCAGTACCAAATATTTGAGAAAGAGGTTTAATTGGTCAGATAAATCAGAAAGATAAGTCAAAAAATGCAATGCTTACTCCTGAACATATTAACTTGTAAGTCATTCTTCTGATATACTTTATGTCTTTACACTGTAAGCATTACTGCAAAGAATCTAGGTGTCATTAAAAATGAGTTTAAAACACTTTAAAAGCCAACGCATGGAAGCATTTGGTCTAAAACTATGACTTATTTTGAGCTGTCTCACATCAGGTTACTTGTGCATAATATATGCATTCAGCATAAAACCAGCAGTAAAACTACTCAGTAACAAACCCTGTCAGTATCAATCCACACTTCTAGTGCCTCTGACAGCCAGGAAACAAGTGCCCAAACAAAACCTTTCAAGTAGAGAAAAGTAGAGACTGCACCTTGTACTGACACTTAAATAACACAGTCAAAAAGAATGACTCTAGAGAAGTTAACTTTTCAAGCTTCACTGACCAGGCAGACTCATGATGTTATTCTCAGAATGGTCACCAGAGATGCTGATCAGGGACAAAGGACCCAAAAGAAAAGAGGTCAGAAGTGCCTCTTCTAGTCTCACCTCAAACAACCAGCAAGCCCAGATACAAAACAATGTGTGACCATTCCCCCTGCATCTCCTCCCTCACACTTGAAAGCTGTAATTTCAGAGTGTGCCATTATTTCTCCTTAAGAATGTTCTTATAATAAATTAAGATACTGAAGTGATATTTATTAGAAACAGAATCTTAATGAAGTCATACAAGGGGCGGTAGAGGCCTGTTTATGAGCACCAGCAGCTTTAATAATTACTTAACTCTGCTCTTAACAATGCAAAGGGAATGAATTAGCCAGCAAGCTTTTTCACAAAACATTGCACAGCAGTAGCATATCCCATTTATCTTTATTTGCTAAATAAACAAGTAAAAAGACTTTTTCAACAATGATATGTATACCCTATCGACCACATATGGTGGATTTTCTTTATGGTGGGTTTCTCTATGGTGGGTTCTCTGCAAATATGATTTGCACCACTTGTCACTCTTTCAACTCTGCTACACAATGTCTATTTTACTGCTCCTGCCACAAATCCAGATGGCTGCAGATGTGCAGCTGGCAACACTATGTTGTCTGACCCTGTTTAGAAGTTTACACAATGCAGTGCTTGAATTAAGAGGAAGTCCCAAGTGCCCTCATTGGCACAGCAGCCAATGAGCTGAAACAGGAGTAGCAAGAGTGGGAAATTTCAGCAAAAAATTCCTAGTACAGGAAATGCCTACAAGACAGAGGGGAGATTGTATACTTTGCTGTGAAGACAGCAGAGCATAAAAACAGCTCTTTAAGGCATGCAATGGTATTCTGAAAACTAATTGCAAAGTCTATTGGCTGAGGTAAGCCCAGCTACTCTTCTTCAATATGTGACTGTATCTCTTTCCACTCACGAAATAGTGCATAATGGTTTACCCTAACAAGGATCATCTCCTTTGACAGATCTTTAAAATAATAGTAAATATGCTGCTGGCTTTATCAAGTATCTTGAAAAAACCTCAAGTGGTGAGAGAAGTGTTTTAAGGATGAATGAGTCTATTTAAAATTTTTAGATCTTGTGACGCTCCAACACTGACTCTCTTCAAGGCAGACTTTATAATAGCTGCTTTTTGGTCTTCTCTGTGAAGACAATAAAGGATATAAAATATAGACTGTTATGTAAATGTACAAACACAAGTTTTTAGCCGGTCTTGGATGCAATCTCATTATTGAAGCAATTTAAATTACTACAAAGAGAAGTAATTTTGAGTGTGCTGCAATGGAAGGTGCTTGCACACATTCAGCAATAACAATTTAACTATTCCAGTGTAAATGAATCAATTCTTTGAGGCATTACATTTTTGCCATTGGTATTCAAGGTTAAAAGTGCATGTGAACTAAACTATGGATACAAGTCAACCATGTAAACATGACTTTTTCTGGCAACACATTGTGCATACACACTTGCATATGCAAACATCCTTAGGTTTTTAAAGAAATAGTCTCTGCTTTATGATTTCCATCTACTCCAAATCACACAACAATCACAATCAATTCAGAAACAAAAGAAATACTGAGTAAAACTGCAGTACCACCTATTAAAACGAATGTGATCCCAGAAAAAGATTCTATTGGCACCAAACTCCTTCACACACAGCACTCTACCTCAGGAAAGCCTTGTGATTTCAAATAGCACTGAAGCATGTGATTAAACTCCATCAATAGCAAGATAATTCATTAACAATACCAGGATGACAAATTAACAATCTAGCTCTGGCATAACTGTTCATGCACAAATCTCCTGGTGCTTTTCAGAGAAGCCTAATTTCACAACTACCATTTGACAGCTAGGCATTAACGGCTACGTGTCCATCCCGCTTGAGTGGTCAGATCCCTTTACCAAGGCAAAGCCTGACAGAGCTCACAGCCCAGCTCTGAACGTTCATTCTGCCAGCTGCAGATGTCCCCAAACCACTCATGGCCCAAGGTCAATCTGCCTATAAATCTCATCTGCCTCTGCTGAAGGCTCTGGAAAGAGTCCCCGTGACCGACTGAAGCACTGACTTCAGTCAGGCATGAGCACTTGGCAAAGGGGCCCATCCTAACAGCCGCAATGTCCCCACACCACTCACATGGGACACGCTTATGGCCTGCAGTCCAATGCAGCACAAGCTCCCCGCTCCTCCCCTGGGCCTCTCGGATGCTCACGCTCATGTCTGTGCACTTTGAATGCACGATGGCAGCAGCCTCAGGCCTGGCCTCCTGGCAGAGCCCCGATATACCCCAACAGGGCCAAGGATGCTCCTCACAGGAACAGGAAAAGCAGAAAGTGAGCAGTGGAGAGGCTCTAGACATAAGGCTCAATCTGTGTAAGTATGATCAAAGTACTCTTAAGTACATGCCGAAGCTTGGGCACGTCCACACATCGTTCTGCATAGAGCTGAGCTCATGCACAGACCTGCACTTGGTAGGGCAGGCATCAGCCAGGAGCTGCTGCATCCTGTGAGGTCCCCCCTTCTCAGCAAAGCCCTATAATGGACAGCCTGTGCATCCCCAAAAAACTGACACATCCTGGGCTAAGTCTTGATTAAAGCAGGTCAAGCACAAATACTTCACCTCATGCTCCCCACAGGCTGCAAGTTCATGGCGTTGGCTACTGCAGCTCAGCTGACCCGTGATTAAGAAATCTGTAAGCAGAATTAATTCAGTCATGTCTGAGCCCTAAATTGCTACAGACAGGTCACAGAAATCCCTATTACTACCCAAAATAACTACGCTGGGAAGCTGAGTCTCACTTACTGATTCTAATCTTCAATACTTGATTTATAAAGAGCCAAACTATACATTGATCAAATAAATCCTCGTAATAGTACTCAAAATTTGAACAATAAAAAAATGAAATGTATGACTGATTCTTTTTAGATACAGCATGAAATCTACCAAGCTAAAACAACAGGTGTTTCAATATGCTGTAGAGAGAAAGAAAAAAAAATCTGAATAGCAGAATACTGTTAGACTGACTTCTATTCTTGGTAGCTGCTTTGTTCTTAATTATTATATAGAAAACTAAAAGTTCTGAGTGCCTTCATACATACAGTTTAACCCCACATGGATGAGAGGCAAGAAGTAATAACAGCAGAGAAAGAAAAATAGTATTTTTAAAACACAGCTATACTGCATTTATAATTGGCCGTACACTAACAAGCGCATATGGTTAATGAAATTTTCATATAAATATACCATGTATAATAATTAGACAATGGATATTTATGACACATTTACAAAATACACACAGAACTATAGATAACTGTACATTGTCCAGACTGGCAACCAGAAATGGAACCCACAACCCGAGGTTTTATACCATGTAACCAGGAAGGTTTTCATGGTGCCTCATACCCCAGGAAGTGGCATCCAGAATTAGGAGTCAGTTTTGAATCTATACCGAACAATTTTTTACACTAATAGTGGATTCTAAAAAGGCTTAATATACACAGTAATTTTTCTACTGCAGATTTCTTAGCACTTTACATTGAAAATAAATATTTTCTGATTCTCATGTAAATAGAAGTGTTCTTAGCAAAGGCAGTTTGCCCATCAGAGAGAGCAAGTCCTAGAACTTCTGCTTTCCTAGTCACCGTCCAACAACATGTTCATCGTACTATGTGCAAATACAAAGGACTTTGTTTTCAATAGACATTCCTCCTTAAAACAGTATGCCTCACGTTCAAATTTTGAGTGCCAGAGATATGGTAAATCCACTTCAGCTGGACTTTTAACTTGCAATCTATGAGGTTACATCTCTGCTAAATAAAAACCATGTGTGATGAAAGCTGGGCCATCATGCACTTCAGGGTGTATCTGAGAGATGCTGCAAGAGCATATAAAGCTTTTCAAACATCACTCTGCTTTTAAGGCTGAAAAACACAGCTAAAGCTACTTATTATTCTACTTTGGCTGTCATTTATTATGTATCATATGGACAGCCATCTCCTCAATCCTGCATGATGTACAATGAGCAAGAACCGTTTAGTTGAAAAACTGATTATCAAGCCTACTATTTTAGATTACAAACAACTATACAAATTCCTTAATCGTGCAGGATTAGTTGGATTAACAATTTTTCACTTAAACATAAGTGCATCGTTTGTAGGACAAGCAGGCATTCAGCTGTTGCAAACAGAACCCTGCCTGCCTTGTTCACATCTGCTTGCCACTTTACTTCCAGAGAGCCCATCAAAGGATGAAGCATATGGCCTCGATATTGCTAGTGTTTGTAAATCACATGCATACTAAGCACAGCAGAAATACATTCAAGTGCAAGTACAAACATAACTTCTGCAGGCACCATTCATGTAAGCCATCACACCACAACAAGAAGACAGATAAAGAAGAATTCCCAAGAAAACACACAGTGGTTCTGAATTTTTAATTGTTTCTCCTGGTTATAGCTCTGTTGGATTAGTGGTTTAATGCTAAGATAAAACCTGCATCAGACTATCAAATCATGTATTTGTCTTGCTACGTGTCCCAACAGGCTAATACTGACATCTGGTATACATAGTTATTGCAGACCTAACAGTGTGATTTATTTTTTTTTATTCTTAAGTAAATTTGCAAAGCAATTATCCATTCACAAAGGAAGAGCATGGAATAAACTGTCCCTTAGCTTTAAACTTCTCCTGCATTCCAGAAAAGGGCTTTCCTCCTCCCAAAAAAAGTGGCTTCCTGAAGTCCCCAGCACTTGCATATAAAAAAAAAAATGAAAAAAAAAAAGAAGTAGCAAGTTTTATATCTTTCCTACAAAGACGTGGGAACAGAAGAAGAAACTTAAAAAGGAAAGAAGTTGCAGCTGTGCACACAGGTTGAAACAGAGCTATGATGACAGGGACCAAATGAGCCCTGCAAGAACAACGTGGTCAGAGAGTAAACAAAGTATTCTGGCAATTCCTCAGTCATTTAAAGTCTTAACAGCTGAAAAATGTGCCAGCAAGAGAAAGGCACATAAAGCTAGAAAGCTTTAGCTTCTTGATATATAACATATTTCAGTAATCCTGGAATTATTTTCTTTGATTAGCTAATTAGTTTCTCAAATAAAACCATTTCCATTTGATTTCAGAGGCTGCTTAGTCTACCCAATTCATTTGAGTCAGGATGTAAAACTTTAATCTTCTGTTGCTTTATCACTGTCTTATCAAAAACAGCATCATGAGATGTTCAAATATTGTAATAAAAGTTCACTGTTCTCAGAAAAAGAGCACTAGGATAGACTGCATACCTTGCTGGGCAATTCCTTAACTTTCTCAACAGAAAGTTATACATATAACTTCATACATAGAACTGAAAACTTGAATACCTTGCTACGTATCCTTGCCATTTTTTTTGCCCTGCAACACAGGTGTTGGCAATTGTTCATTCTTGCATTATTTATCAAGCTTCCTTGATTCTTTTCTGGCAGAAATGACAAAACACTTCAATCTCCTTCAGGATGCACAGAGGTCACTTCTTGTTCAAGTAGCAGACCAGGAGAAAAGTCTGTTCAATTCTTAGAATCACAGGGTGGCATCACCTGGAAGGGACACTTAAAGATCATCTGGTTCCCAGTCTTGCAACCAGGTTGCTCAAAGACCCATCCAACCCAGCCTTGAACAATTTTAGGGACGGGGAATCCACAGTTTTCCTGGGCAACCTGTTCCAGTGTCAGCCTGCCCTTTCAGTTTAAACCCTTGTCCTATCACTCACTATGAGCCCTTGTAAAAAGCCCCTCTCCAGCTTTCCTGTAGGCCCCCTTTATGTAGTGGAAGGTGTTCTAAGGTCCTTCCAAAGCCTTCTCTTCTCCAGGCTGAACAACCTCAGCTCTCTCACCCTGTGTTCATAGGAGACATGCTCCAGCCCCTTGATCTCCTTTGTGATCCTTGTCTGGACTCACTCCAGCAGGTCCACGTTATTCTTACGCTAAAAGCCCCAGAGCTGGATGCAGTACTCCAGTGGGGTCTCACAAAAGTGCAATGTCCCTGTGCTTCTGTGTTTTTTCCAATACTCTCAAGGTGTCCACAGAAGCCAAAGTGACTTCGTACCAGCTGTGAAGTAGAAAAATAATCAGCCTAAAGTCAATTGAAGGAACACTTGTGAAGGCAGCGGCTTTTTCTGACTAAGGTGAGGAATGAAGAAACAGCTCAGGCATGAGGCACAGCAAATTCACAAAAAATATCTTCAGGACTTTAAGTCTAGATTTTGCTTTTCCTCACATTAAAACAGACAACTGAGTATTTTGATGTCCCAGATATCACAATCTAGAACCCTTTCTCATGTACAGCACAAAGTTACACACTAGTAGGACAGTATCCATGAACTACTCAGGTTAACTAAAAGCTTCTCTGCCAGGAGCATTTTGAGAACTCAGCCTGATAAAATTTGATCAGTCCCTGATGCCACAGCATCAGGGAATCACAGAATCATAGATGTCAGAAGTAAAATAGGTACGAGCAGGTGCAGAAAGGAAGACTGAGATGGGAGGTGTCCAGGCACATCAGCTAGATCTATGTGCTGGAATCAAGTGGTGCATCTCCTTGAGGTCTGCATATTCAACTGCTCTTGAGCTACTCAGCAGCAAAGACAGTGAAGAAGAAAGGAGACTTAGGAAAACTGTGCAGATACTTCTAAAAACAGCCTCTCTTCTTCAATTTTCACTGAATGATCTTGCTTTTTCTTAAGCATTGGGGAACAGTAAATTTGATACAAGAACAATGATATTTCATCTTTCACTTTACAGTCTTTATTTTGCCAGGACTCAAAATTTCTTCCTCAAAGGAAGAAGTTACTGACTAAAGCTCAAGCCAGGATGTCTGTTTTTTGACATCCATTCCTTGTTCGGGATGTGCCAAATCTAAAGGCTCCTTCAGTCCACTAAAAAAAAAAAAAAAAAAAGGAGAATGCAATACTTCATGTCTAAATGGCAAATATTTTTTCAGTGATGACATTAGAAGTATTATCCTAAAACAAATTAGTCTTTAATTGGTTTGCAGAGAAAATATAAATATGCTAGGAACTCACCAAGGCAAACAGAAGTGTATATTTTATGGATAAGTACTGTAATCATATATTTGTTACTTGGAAATAAAAACACGTATTTTTGAAATAAAAACAATATTTGCATAATAAAACTGTTACATATCTTAACGAAAATGTGTCAGTATCTCCTCCTGGCTTTTATATGACAGTCAGCATACATCTTAGGTCCAATACATTACATTTTATACCACTTACTGTTTAAACAGTTGTGCATTTTAAGTAATCCATATTAGCATGTGCAATCACTAAAAGAATCCTTGAGTGCACTTCACAGTATCTGAAAGAGGTCAAAATTACTAATATCTACCAGAAAGAATAATGCAGAACTGAGCACTCTATAGATTCTGAAAACATGAGACACTAGCCTCACCATTCTAGAAATCATTTCTACTGGAAACTAAAGGATTAGACTGACGTGTATTTCCCAAGCTACATCTGTCATAACAAGTTTAAAAAAGCAACCAGCCCACTGAGCAAGAACTGGCACTTTGGGAAATGGCTTAAATAGCTCTGAGCCCTCAAGTAGCAGTTCTGTGCTTATTACATATTTGAATAGACTCAAATCAAGAACCTATCTCCTGTCACCTTCACATTTGACTTTAAGATTAAAAAAAAACAAAAAAAAACCCCCAACAACAACAACAACAAATAATCCAACAATTGAGAATTCTTCAGTATACCAGAGATGTCAGGATATTAGTGCTATGGACAGCAAAAGGATGGGAGCAGAGAGCCAGCAGTACTCTTCCAAACCTGAGTCACAAAGACAGAGGGGAAAAAAGAGAGCCCACAGGGGCACTGCCTCTGCCCAAGTCTCAGTCTTTCCTCACAGAGTATCATACTTAGGACTTTTCCACTCTTCTGATTGCAATTTCTACCTCATTTACATTTTTAAAAATATTTTACTGCTTGTGTGCCTAATGCTCCTTATGCAAACACATCCATTCATTCAAGTCATTACCTGTGCCTGAAAGTATGACTTAGGAGACCTTCAACAAATAAAAGTCTAACATTGGAAGGGACCACATATTTTATTATATGTTAAGCTGCAGTTGTTTTCAGCTTTAATAAAACTTTTGTAAAAACAGACTAAACAAAAGCAACTGGTTGGGCCCTCAAAATTCTCCGGTGGAAGAACTCACAAAGTACAGATCTGACATGTAAGAAACAGTGCCTAAACCCTTTAGAGACAATCCACAGAAAACCAACATTGCAATGTATCTTCATTTGATGGAACCTACGTGAATGGAAACCAGTTGGAAAAAGGGAAAAGAAGCAGCTCTTCTCATCCTGCAGAAGGTTGCTGGATTCCTCTACAGGTTTCCTACAATTGCTGCAATACCTGTGAATCATAGAATGGTTTGGTTTGGAAGGGACCTTCAAGCTCATCCAGTTCCACCATGGGCAGGGACACCTTCCATAGCCCAGGCTGCTCAGAGCCCATCCAGCCTGGCCTTGAACACTGCCAGGGATGGGGCATCCACAGCTTCTCCAGGCAACTCTGAAGTTGCAGGGGCTTTAAGAGACATCTTAGCAGACAATAAATTTGTTACAGCCAAAGTAAATAGCACAGTTTGACTTCTAACTAGATCCTACACAACCTATGAGATATTTAGAATACAATAGTTCAGCTGGGAGAGACCTACAATAGTCATCTAGTCCAGCTACCCACTAAGTCAGAGCTGACCAAATACTTGGTAAATACATGGTGATTACTTGACCAAAGACTGTAGATATACAAACCCAGTAAGTCCCAAGTACCCAGCACAAAACTTTTTTCCTTCAGTCACAGTTTCCCTTTCCCATACCAGAGCACATGACTCAAAGATAAAAATTACAAAAAAAAAAAAAGGAAAACCCCCAACAGCAACAAAAAACAAAAACCAAAATCTAAACAAACAAAAACCCAACAAAAACAACAAAACAAGCAAACAAAAAAAACCACACACAAAAAAAAAACAAACAAAAAAGCCAAAACCCCATCAAAAAGTCAAGCATTCCAGTAGAGTAAGCAGACACTGCTTCTGCCCTGGGACTGCACTTCTCAGATCACACTCCTGAGCACCTGTGCCTTGCCAGCCAGCTGCATCTGTCCCTGGATGGCACGGGGGCAGATGGGCTGAGGAAGCAGATTGACTCAGGAATGAAAGCCTGGCAGCAATGCTGCAGCAGGGCTGTAGGAATGTACGAGCAGGAAGCAGCACTTTAAAGACTAATCAGAACATTTCCAGGATGAACAGAGTGCTCACAGTACTCTGTGACAGTACTCAAATGACACAGGTTGTTATTTCGGTCTCAGCACATGCAGGTTGCTGCCCTGTGAGGAGACAGCTCAACTCCATGGCTTGACACTCAGGGCTGCTGCAGCATCTCTCATGTGGCACAGGGCTTTTGGATGAGCAGCCATGTGACAGCCTCACAGCAGCCAGAGACCCACTGCTGAGGAGATGCTCATCAAGACAGGTCCTGGTACCTTACTTCTTTAGTTTTCTACTAGCAGGCACATAGAAAGGAAAATCATTAGAAAAACTCTTTTTTAAAATGATTTCTGAGCAACTTCATTCAAACTCTTCAAACTCAATGCAATGGAGCCATTAATTGAGTCACATTAAGATAACCTGGCTTATCTGGAAGCACTCTATGGCTCCAATTCAACAAGTCTTATCACTCAAAAAACCCTCAATTACCATAAACACCAAGGCGAAGATTCTGTTGCTCTACCTCAAAACTCTAGAAAGAGCATTAACCCCATACACCAACAAGCAGGAAAAAAAAAAGAATTTTTTTAAAAAACTCATAAATCATAGTATTTAATATCCTGTATTCAAGGACAATAGTCATTTGGGGGAAAAAAAAAGTGAAATTGCATTCACAGAAATCCATTTCCTTCACTAGTCCATATTTGCATCTTTATAGACCAAAATACGGCTATGTAACATGACTCATTTTTATATTTCATTTACAGAAACAAAATTACAAAGAACATGTATGTCCAAAATGTCATAGAAAGAAACAAATGAAATAGAAGAGAACCTATCTCTGAAACCTTCTAAAACTGAAAACACACAAGTGGTTTTGGTGAAGAAATCTTACTTTCACCACTCCTTTCAATGAAAAGAACACGCAAAGGCAATGTACGTGTCCTGCACAACTGAGTAAGTGCCATCCCGGGTAAACACTAAGTCCAAGAGAATTGCCCAAGGCAAATCAGAACACAAATCTATGCAAAACCTGAAAAATCCATCTATTTAATAAAGTTAATTATTAGACTTAATGCTGTTGAATTCATGAGACTCCCAGGAGTTGAATTTTTTGTTTAATAAAATGAAATAAATATACTTTTTTAAAAAGTGAAATACAGGCACCTACAATGTGGTTTTCCATGTCTTGACATGCTAAAGTATGTCATCTGCCCAAAAGACTGGTGACAGGGAGATGAAACACAGTTAAGTATCATTAAATTCTATTATTAGCTTTTTAGCAAGGCTAATTACCAGACTGCCAACCCAAAATATCATGGAGATTTCTCTGATGTAATCATTTAGCACCCAGGAAATGAATGGAAACTACCAATCCATCCTGCTGACACATATTAGGAAAAAGAGATACTCAACATGAACGTCTGACATAATCTTTATAACTTCCTGAGGCAAACAAAAGAAATAGAATTAAAAGCAAAACAAACATTGCATGCCAACAACAGAGAAACATCACCAAAAAAATCGCCATTTTGAATCTCAACAGTATTTAGGAGTTCAAAAGAACCAACAGGTAAATAAAGTGGTCAAGTAATTGACGCTCAAATCAAAAGAACTAAACAAAGCCAAAATGCTACATAACAGGTTTTGCCAAATGAAGAGGTTCAATCCCTTGGGAGAAAAAAAAAAATAAATTTAAAAATAGAACCAAGTCTCAATACTAAGGCTGATCCTGACCATAAGGTTTTATGTTTGATACCATCTGAGATCTCATGATGCTACAAAAGCAGAAATTGTATCTGAGATTACCATAGCTTTATCCTATTTTGTTACATTTTCCAGAAAAAGAATTATTATGATTTAAAAAAACTGCTCTCTCAAAAGGCCTCTTCTTATTACATTTTTTTATTATTCTAATGCTTACAGTTGATTAAAATCAACTCTTTACAAGGGCTTTCTGTATGTGCAACTGTGCATGCACCAGATACGTCTATATATAATCTATCCCCAATAGTCAAATGTTCCCCTCTAGGTCTTTCCTTCTCAGTATGGTCAGGGATCACTGAATGATGCTAATGCCTCGTTATCTGACAACACAAAGAGTACCTTCAACAGCTTGAAAGTAATCTCACTGTTTTTCCAAAAAGCTTTCTCTTAGCTGTTTTCCAAAAAAGATCCCCAAAGAAAATCGTTCAAACAAATCACTTTTTAGACACACCTGTTTAAAACTGATTGATGGAGGATCACGTTCAATTACAGACACAGGTTTCGTTTGCACACACATCAGTAACTGTGACATATGGAGACAACTAAATCAAGCAAAACTGTTCCCTGCTCCTTGCACTGACTTTCAGAAAACAAAACTGACAGAGAGGTTTTCTAATTAGTACCAGGTGACACATCAGTAAGTGGCTGCTAAAAACCGGGTTTTCCTCAGGTTGCCCATCTATCTGCAAGCGACGCGCGTTTCGAAAAAAAAAAGATAATTTTTTACCAAAAGGAGTCGCACGGTGCTGGAAATACAGGCACTGGCAGTTACATAAACCGTGCTAAAAATAAACTTGAGAGGCGCGGTGGGCACGGTGTGGCAGGGGCCGGCGGCGCTGCCCGCCGGGGCCCCGGGCCGCAGCCCCGGAGCGCGGAGGGGCCCGGCCAGCGCAGCCCTCGGGGCCTGGGGTCTGTAGGGACAGATTTTGGGGTTTGTAGGAACGGTTTTGGGGTCAAAAGGAGCAGCTTTGGGGTTTGCAGGGGCAGTTTGTGGATTTCTAGAGCAAGATTTTGGGGTTTGGGGTTTGTAGGAGCAGTTTTTGGGGTTTGTAGGGACGGTTTTGGGATATTTAGAGGCAGATTTTGGCGTTTGGTGTCTGTAGCTGAAGGTTTTGAGGTCCAAAGGAGCAATTTTGGGATTTCTAGAGGCAGTTTTGGGGGTTTGTAGTGACAGTTTTTGAGGTTTGGGGTCTTTAAGCAGATTGTGGGAGCTTCTAAGCAGATTTGGGGCTTTTAGGCAAATTTTTGGGGGGGTTTAGGCACTATTTGAGGTCCCCAGCCCAGTTTTGGGGATTTTTAAGCGTATTTTGGGGGTTTTTAATCAGATTGGGGGTTTTTAATCAGATTTGAGGTTTTTATCAGATTTTGGGGGAAGTTGAGGAAGTTTTCAGGGTCCCCAGCCCAAATTTGCGGGTTTTATTCAGATTTTGGAGGGTTTTTGGCAGATTTGAGGGTCCCCAGCCCAGTTTTAGGGGTTTTAATCAGATTTGAGGTTCTTAATCAGATTTTCGGGGGATTTGAGGCAGATTTGGGGGGTTTTTATTCANGTGAGGGGAGCTGCGCGGCCCGGACGGCTCCCGCGGCACAGCCCCGCCGCCGTGGTTAGCAAGGGAGCCCTCCGCGCTTTCCCCGCCGCCTCCTGCGGGGCCGGGGCCGCCGTGGGTCCCTCTCCGCACCGACACACGCACCTGTACCACGGGCGTGCACAGCGCCGGGCAGCTCCGGCGGGCACGCCGTCCCGGCCCGGAGCCGGGGGGAAGCGGCCCCGACGCCGCCGACAGCCACAGGACGGGCCCGGGCAGGCACACGGATCGCCACTCTTGCCCGGGGTGGGAAAGATGGAGCATGGAATCACAGAAGCACAGCACCAGTTAGGCTGGAAAGGACCTCTGAGATCATTGAGTCTAACCTATGGTAAAAAACCACCATGGCAGCTAGACATGCCATATCCAGTCTTTCCTTTAACACCTCCACTATTCTTATGCGATTCTGTGGTTTTACAAGAAGATCGGTCTTCATTTTTACTCTATGGTTTGCCAGACATTTTTATGGCAGCAGTTTTGGAAACACATTGTAGTTATGTGTTAACAAGAGTCCATCATAAAGTTTAAAATTAGATTCCCTGACATACCCCCTACCCAATAACTTTAGTGTATTTATTTATATTAAAAAAAAATGTCAATACGTAACACTTATCCTGAGCATATCTGCTTGTTTGGGTCATCACATGTGTGAAATACATCTGACTTATACAATCAATTTGTGCTCTGGCTCATTTCTGGCCACAGTAGAAGTTCCTCACAGTCCCACAACTACTCACCCTGACTCCCCAGTCCTTCCAAAACTGGGAATTGAAATACATAGTCTTTTGTACATGGGTAGCTATGAAAACAATTAACACTTAAAACTTTAACAGCTATAAAGAAAATTGGTAGCTGGCCTTCAATCTATCCTTACTCAAGTAACATCCTAGAGTAAGAGGAGAGTCTGCACCAGTGCTGAGGGAAGTCATACATACAGGAACACAGAAGAGTTCTATTTAAAAATACATATACAACAATACACATAAGAATAGACAGCTGTGCCCAAGGCTTGTACAGAATCACACATGTGAGGGCTCTAGTCTGGATTCCCAGAGCCAACAGATAAAATAGTTACTTAAAGGTGCCCACCCCAAATATTACAAGGATGGAAAACACTCTTAATGGACTCTTCAGCCATAGAGTCCACTTATCTTACATAGTAAAGGCGGTAAGAAATAACAAATGAGATTAGATCACTCTCTTTTATAACAAATAATCATTCTCTTAGTATTATACTTTGGCTTTAACTGTTCATTTTCCTCCCTTTCTTGAGAATTTTTTCAATATTCAGTGATGTTAGTCTCCGTGCATTTATTTTTAATCAGCCCTTGAAGAACACGCTCTTCACGTCTGGATTTCACATCCAGTCTATTTTTATGTGCTTTTAACACACTCTCGAGAAGAATCTAAATCATGTCATTTGCACTGCACTCACCAGACTTAGCTGGATAGCTCCCTACCTTTGTGAAAAATCTGTAGTGAGACATGAGACATCTTGTGGTGAATTCTGCCTTAGCACAAATTTTCCCCATTTCTTTAGCACAGTCTAATACACATTACCATACACATAAAAATCATAATCCCAGAAACTGCATACAGACACCCTCATTGTTAGAATGTATGGCCTGATCCAAAGACAAAAGTCAACAGCTGGACTGCAATGAGCACAATGCTCAGCTCTTCAGTCCTGTTTAAGTGCATGCCCCATAGAAATGCTGGTGGCATATTTCTTTCAAAAATTTGCATTGAGGAAAATCAATCTTTTCCCAGAAACCGGCTGATAAAATAGTCCTGCATTTTGCTATCACAAACCAACTTCTGTTTACAGATGTACCCTATGTTCCACAGTTAGCTGATCAAGTAAAAGCAGAGACAGCTTTTTATTATAATGAACATGTTTATTGTCTGCACAGCTGAATATGCAAACATATATTAAATCAAACATATAGAAGCATAAGAAAACAATCCCCAGTGACTAATGCAACCAGCTAAATATAGTCTGCAACTGCAGTGATATGTACAACAGAATAATGGCAGAGAAAAGCCCAGAACCCACAATTTTTGTTTCGGAAGGCTATTCATACATTAAATTGTCAGCTGAAACTCAGATAATTGACAGACTTGTTTTGAAATTAAATTCCTTGGGAATAGAGCCACTGATCTCAGAGCAAGAGCTCCCCTGATGTTCCTGATAGGTTCATCTTGTTCTTTTCATTTGCTACCTAATTTAAAGTGAATTTTCAGCTCAGGAGACACAACATATAGCAGGGCAGACAAAGAGAAACCTTAGACACACTATTTTGCAATATTTTGAAATAATGATCTTTATTACAAATAGGTTTTTCCAATTCCAAACCAAATTCACTACTTTTATGTGCTGGCCTCACCACTGCTTTTTGTATTTTCTAGTTATAAAATATTGCTCTGGCAAATGGCAATAAAGAAACAGAGCCAACCCAACAAAGCCTTCTCAATAGGAAGGAAAATAAGAATTTATATAAAATCATGCCACTATGTTTATCTTTCCTGTTTACCTCTTTGATGCTTTATCAGCCTGTGAGTGTCAGCTGCTTGAAGCCCCATGACTGTTTCACTGTTACATCTCCACACTGCTACACTAATACACTAACCCAGCCCTTTCTGAGAGGAATATGGCATCTGTGTTGATGGCACAGCAGTAGGGACGAGACAGAATGAACTATAATCTCTACAGATGTTTTAAGAGACAACTAAAAGGACATTTAATTGATAAAGTAAATTGTTTAATGATATGCTGTGATGTGAGTCCTAAAACCCAGGACATTTACTGCTAAAATTTATGCTTGTAGGACCATGATAATGTAAGATAAAAATTATTTCCTAGCAGCTGGAGTAGCATCAGCACAGAATCAGAAATGGGGGCTCACCCAGAACACTTGCAGTATGATTCAAACAAGTTAGGCACCAAATGTAAGTTTTTCCTATGGTCTTAGTATGTAGTTCACAGAGACAACTCCATTAGGTGACTAAGCTCTACTACATTATGCAGGATGCATCATCTTCTGCAAATGTCATTCATTACATCCTAAGAAATATCAGCCTCTTATGATACCACTTGTAAGAGTAATGGCACAAGCTTTGATGACTAGCTTAGACTAGCACCCTTCTTTTAAAGGGGAGTAGTGAGATGTCATCAATTCTACTCTTAACTTTCACTTACACATGGATAAACTAGCTCCAAAATAGGAATTATACTTTCCAATGCTTAAACAGGGAGAAAAATAGTCAAATTAGTAGCAGCATAAGCATTACTATTGTAGTATTATGTAAAGCTGGATCAAATTTTTCATAGAAGACAGCATTTTGCCCCAGTAAGCTTGGGTACCGCAATGATGCAGTGCAAGTAATAGGAGAGAGTGAGCAGATGGAGATGAAACAAATGAGGAGGAGGACAAGGCAGCAATGAAATGATTGAGTTTGATATAATGAGCAGCAGTCACGGCACATTAGTTGCCTAGTCAGTATTTACATCAATAATATAATTAATATTTTAAAAACTGCTTTCTGTATTCAAATTAAGAAGTATTAATGTATGCAAGTTCTTCATAGATTATAACAGAAACTTGGGATACCAGAGGGACACCATGTACCTAAGGTCTGTACATTCTCAGAATTAAAGCCCGTATTAGCATATCTACCACTATTTATAATAAAAAAATAGAGACACAGCTTTTTCAGTGTGAAATGAAATAAATCACTGGTACTTGAAAGCTCAAATGATAATTATTTAATCTATCCCAAGATAAACTTAGGAAAAAGCCTACTACTCAGAAAATTACTACCACAGCTACAAATTTATTTTCATTGATAGACACATTTTTGGTAACAGTAATGCTATACAAACTGACTGTAAACTTGGCAATCTTTGGCTCAATAGAAATCATACAACTGGCCTCAGAATGTGTAAATAAGCTACGTCATCTCATTCACCCAGAATTCTTACAATGAAATGTATTTTTTCTTGTAATGAAAGAAAGCCACTTCCCAAGGTAATTAACGATACCTTGAAAGATTGACATAGCAGATTACTGCACATTATTTGACATAGCACTAGCCTATTCATGGTGCAGTATTCAAGTGGGATAAAAATAAAATTCACACAGACCTACCCTGTGCACGACACTGCATGTATTTGTACAGCTGATTTTGTACATAATCTAAAATTAGTTCAGACATTTGAACAATGCCTCAAGGTTTTACAGACCAGTTCAAAAACTCTTTTTACATATTACTGAATTAATTTCACTCATTTGAATTATGACAGTTTTCTGCACTGTAGTTTGCTTTCTCCTTTGTATGTTTTAATTATAAATAATGAGACTAATTAAGATAATTTATTGGCTAAAGATTCTGTGCTGCCATTAAGGGGATATACTGAGAGTAAATGTTTGCCCACTCCTCAAGGTTCTGTGTTGTCAATATAAACTCTCATCAAGCTGAAAATCCAGAAGTGTGAAGGAAGAAAATGTTGAGCTCATAAAAACCTTTCTGGGGTACCTTATGCTCTCACTCCCTGTTTAGCTGCCCATAGAAAATGGACCCTAGAAGTCCCCAGTGTTTTTACAGGTACTATAGAGACATTGCTCAAGGATCTATGAGCAGCAGCTGAAATTACCAGAGAGATGGAGATAAACTTCTGTTTGAACTGAAGAGACCTTGGTCATTTGCAGGAAAACTTGTGTGAAAAATCAGTCTTTGTCTACTCATAGGCTGGCTGTTTTAGTGGCCAGGGTTGCTGGTCTCTACCTGGATGAATCCACCCTCTCATTTTTAAGTTCCACACTTCAACAGAATTATGACTAATTTTTAGCTCTGCATACTTGCTATCATTATCTTTTGCTAATTCCATGACTGGAGAATAAAATATTTTGTGATACCAAGGAGAGGAAACATAAAAGCATCCGAAAGCGTGTAAAGAAATTAGACTGTCACTTTGGCACGGGACTCTGCATGGAACTGTAGGGTCTTCCTTTCAGGTCTGATGATTCCTCAATTCAGTGGTGGTTACAGAGTAAAACCTGCAGAGTTCCCTCTTTCCTTACCCCAGCTTGGCCCCGAGCAGTTGTATCCTGGACAGGGAAGGTATACAAGACTTCACTTTCAAGCACAAATCTGGACATAAGATTAAATTAACCCACATATTGACTTTCTTCAGAAGGGAAAGATAAATAGACTAACATAATAAATTATGCACCGAAGTTACAGAATGCTTCCAGCTCTGGTTGTAGTTTAATGTATGCGGCTCATGCTGGCAGGAGTCCCACACTTCCTCTGTAACAGTTTCTGCTGGGTAAGCTCACATACAGTTGTACTGCAGAACTACTTATGTTCTTACAAATTATACCAGACATTTCTCTTTAGCATTACACCTGAAATCCCATTCCTGAGTTGGACATTATCCATTACTTCATAAAATTACAATAAAAAGCCTAGAAAGAGCAAGTTCAGGATACATTTAGGCAGTGGTTCAATGGAGAAAAGGGAAAAAAAACCCAAGCCCACAGAATTTACCAAACAGAATTACAAACAGTATCCATTGCTATCATGTAATTGTTGAAGAAAACTAGAAATAAAGCTCATTATTTTCTTAGATTACTTTGAAAAATTTAAATGTTAAAAATACTTTAAGTCCAGTTCATAATACCCACCAGACCTGCTCTTTGGTACCCTCGTGTATCCCTCTGCATTCACAATTCATGGAGATACAAGAAATTTGTATCACACATTTCATTTGACATCAAGCCATTCACAAGACATTCATGTTACATTCATTTTTTCATACATGTGCCTCTGAAAAATGCCCTTTCTTTTGTAGCTTGTTCATGAGGATGCAGCAAAGACAGAAAACTCAAGAAAGCGGAAAACCCAAGTGACAAAAATCCAAATGACTGGATTCCTACAAAACAATTGCTGCAGGAAGCATTAGTTTCCATCAATAATTATTCAGATAATTTTCTCCTATCAAGGAATTTCTGTCCTCAGAAATATATTCAAAACTTCATTTACAAGGCTCTGAGGAGCCTTACCAAAAAGTGAGGTCAGCCCTGCTCTGAACCTAAAATTTTCTCTGGTTCTGTGAATTACATTTGGTGTACTCCAACCCAGAGATTTGCTGTCTTTAATCTTAATGGCTACAATCTGTTCTAATGGTGGTTCACTGAAATTATTGTAATTCACTTGATTATTGTAATTCATATCTAAAAATAAAATCATATTTCCTCTAAATTGGTTAATTGATACAAATTGAAACTGCCCATACACTTACTTAAAGAGGTAGCAAGAAAGATATCTCCTAATTTTTCACCTTCTAAAGAGATAGGACTGCGCGTGTATATATCTATGTATTTATACGTATGTATGTTCTCCAGTAAGGTGCTACATAAAACCTGTTACAGGATTGGTTCTTAAAAAAATAATCTAAGAGATTATGCCTTGGATTTAATCATAATTTCTCATCATAATTACCTTCCAGGCAAAAGCTATACTGTCAAGCTGTCAAGCATTAGCAAAAGACTCATGAAGGCAGCAAGGAAGTAACTAAAGCATCAAAAAGTCACTTCTGAGAGAAGACAACAGCCTTGCAGCTTTCAGAAGTGAAGCCTGAATTGAAAGTTACAGTTGGAAAACTAAAGAGCCAAAATAATAAAA
>VYZR01061075.1:14963-26745 GCA_013400675.1 Oxylabes madagascariensis
AAAAAAAGCTTAAAATAGTACCCTCAATTATAAATTCTTTAGAGCAGAGAAAGTACAAGTTATGTGCTTAAAAATACGACAAGTATTCCAAGTAATGTATAGCATGGTTTATTTTGTGTCATAGTTCTTCAGATTGTTTCACTTGTAATCCCATACATGCAGAAAATAATTCTTCTTGGGATTCTGTTACTCCTACTCCGTGTATTCTTTTTGAATAACATCTAATTCTGCATTCAAAGTGGTAACTTTTTATTGCCTACATGCACAGATTTTCAAAATCTATATTGGCTGAATTTTAGTAAAACAGAATGTTTCCCTTTCAGTATGAAAATTGGACATTTTGTTCTATATAACTGTAGGTTTCTTACCCGCTTTTTCTAAATCACTTTTAAAGAGCTTTCATTTTGGAATAATTTCTGAAATTTGGTGGGTGATTCCTTATGATTCCATAGAATTTTGTGAGAGTAATTCGTTTCAAATTTCTATAGGTATTACTCCCAGTAGTAGTACACGAAATGATGTTGTAGTGCAGTGCCATAGCTATTAATGGCAGCCTTTTCACAGACAGCTTCTGTAGCTGAGTCACTCTCATGGTGGATGCTTTTTTACTGTTTCAAAAAAAACTTCAAGTAAAATTGCAGTGCTCTGTCAGGTTTATTTTCTTCTAATATAGCCCTGCAATGTCAGTATTACCAAGAAATTCTGTAGAAATAAAATACATGCAACATCCTATTTCTTTCATATACATCTGTCTTCACATTTTCATACATAGTGCTATATTAGATAGAAATCAAGTTATAAAAGTCTTCAGTATGATAATGAGTTATAAATTACAAAAGAAATTTCTGAGGCAAAATGTTACATTAAGAGCATTCTTTATTAAGATTCAAGATATTTAATAAAAATTAGATAGATGAGCTGCTAAACTGGTATGTTTTCAGTTAGCATATTAAAAAGGGAAAACCATATTTCAAAAAAGTTTTTAAAGTAAATATGGTAGCTCAACATGTAAATTGTTCATCTTCATAAACATTTTTGTGAAAGAATCTTCCTAAACCTGATGTGATGTTTCTCCCTCAAAAAAAAGGGACTAATAAACTCTAGGGAGAATTGTACACTGAAATGATTGATAGAGACTTCGGGAGAGGCAGAAGCATTGAGTAGTTCATGGATGTTCAGAATGACTAAAATCTCCATAAGGTTTGGGTCTGCCCTGTGAAGAAAGTCAGGTTATTCTAGACATCACAAAACATTTCAAAAGTCCTAAGAAGAGCACTCATAAAGAGTTGCCCAAACTAGGAAGTCATAGATAGAAGGATTTTGGTGGAATTTTAGCTGCCGGAATATGTCAAAAAAGAAAAATAGTTATTTTACTACTGAAGAAAACAAGCTAAAACATTTGTACTTTCCAATACTACTCAGTCAAGAAGGCATCTAGTCCTATCTCCCCTTATCAACATTCCTTGGCATAAACAAGTTTTAGTTATTAAAATGATTGTGCATGAGGAAGTATTGCTTTCACAGAACAGACAATGACTGTTGTGGTGTGTTTTAGGTTAAATGTTTGTTTTTTTTATTGTCCCCTATGCTAATAGTTTAGTCCTAAGTGGTCCCCCCCATCTTTTTCCCTGTAGCTGTCAATCCTTTCCTAACCCAGCCTTTTCTTCCAGACTGTTCCCCATCAATCTCCCAATCTTCGATGCTTTATTAGTTGTTGAGATTGTTATGCTTCGTTATTGGTTTCAGTATTGTAATCTCCACCTTGTTCCCCTCTCCCTATTGGATCCTTACCCTGAACCCAGCCCCCAAAAGAGTCCTTTAAAACCCACTGTCCTGCCTGGAGAGATTGACTTTTTCCTTTCAGTTTTCCCTTCTTTTAGGTCTTTAGTTTTCATTTTTTGTTTAGAGATATTAGGTCCCAGCCTCTGCTCTGCCTTCAAGTTAGATTGCGTTTTATGTTATGCTTTTATAATAAAGGAATCTCGGAGCTGCAGGCTGGGCCCATCTCGCGTCTTTTACGCTGATCTGCCGGTGACTGCCTTGGACACACAGGGCGCCGGGGGAACATGTCTCACCCCCATAAAGAAGAGTACCGCGACAAATGACTACATTACAATAAGAGTCTATGGTTTCAAATTTAAATATCAATGATGTTGCCATGTTTAAACTGGTCTGAACAAACACTGTCCCTTTGATGCAGACGTCTGATTTCCTCAGGAATCTGCTCTGTATATATGTTTGAGAGCACCACGTCTGCATGCTGCTTTCTGCTTGCTGTGGTTTTTTTAGATATTGTGGAATATACAGACTGATTGATGTAAGAGACAAAGCTGTCCTTCCTTCTCTGTGAAAATTGCTGTTTTCTAAGCTGTGAACAAATGTTTGTAATTGACTTGTATAAGTTGTTTCTAAAGGAGAGAAGTTTCATTCAGCTCTGGCCATTTGAAGCTATGGTTTTGTTTCATATCTCTCTGTATCTAAACACCTCTGCTGTGCTTTTTTTCTCCCCTCAAATACTCATAATATTTCATTTGGTCCAAATAATGACTTTGGGATACTTGGGATGGGTTTAGAAACTGGTTTTATGTCACTTTGTATCATTTTAGAAGTCCAGTGAGGTATATTTGATCTCTTTACTTCCTGTTTAATTGTGGTGTAATAAAAGTAAAAAAGATAAAAAAGAGACAGAACAAAGTTGTCTGCAAACACAATTTCATTTTCTATAGCATCTACCCTACATTTTAAAGAATTAAAATGGAAGAGGCATAATATCTTTCAAGGTTGCTTCAGGTGATAAAAAATCTGTATTCTGATACCTTAGCAATTGGTAATCACCAGTAATTATTTTCATTAGAGCAAAAGCTGTGTAGGTGATATGTGCAGTTGAAATTCAGCAGGAAAGCTGACAGGGAAAGTGAGTAAAAATGCAATGACTTTTAGACTACATCTGTGAAAATTAGTTTGGGTTGATTAGTATGACAGAAAGTGGAAGAGGCAATACTTCTGAAGAAGAAGAAAATGCAGAATTGTATAGAGACACAATAATGTGAGAACATCCGCAGAAGAGGGAAGGGGGATGAGAAGGAGTGACAAAACCCAATAATTGGAGAAGAAATATTGAAACTACAGTGGGAAATTAAGTCAGATATAAGAAAGGAAAAGATGAAATTAAGAGGAAGGAAACATAAATGATATAAATGATATAAATAAAAATGATTCTCAGTAAGGGCTCCCTAAACTCAGCACCCAATGCCAATGCTGCAACAGGTACTGCAGACCCAGAATTCTTTGTCCTTGCACTCATCAATCTCCAGACAGAAGTCATCTGCAAGTCTTTTCCTCTGCATTTGTTGTAGCCTGCTTTCTTGTCTACCCTGCAGTATTCTCATGGATACAAAGACCACAAGCTCTTTGGTCATCTCCACTTTCTTCATGATTAGCAGGAGATCTGATTTGTCTCAAAACAGTTATTGTCTCTATTCCATAGGATTCTTCTTGATACTTTGGCTTTAAATTGCCTAAGCCATGACAATGATTAGTCATTGTCAGCAAGGAGGTGGAGGTAGTTGGACTGAAAAATGTTTCTGTGAATGTTCACATTCACCTTCAGAAATGGTGATTTATTCCTTTTGCTGTCTTCATGGCAAACGTTACAGGCAACAGGAAGATTATCTGCCTTTTACATTGTAATATGTTTTCCTGTTTGGAAACTTCACCAATTGTGTTGAGAACAGGATGTTTGCCTTTCTCTATCAGCTTCCCACAGTACAAGACTTCTAGACTTATATATCTTTGTCTCTGGACTTGGGTGCCCTTCTCACATACAGATGGGTGTTCTTAGGGCCCAATTAACAAGTGTCACAAAAATTTGTTCCTAACACTGTAGATTGTAATGCTGAAGCAGGATGTGAGCAAATACTGTCCAGAACATCTCCAGTACTGACAAATGCACATTGATAAATATAGTAAACTTATTTAATTTATTAAGGGCCAAAGTTAAATATATACCAGGGTTATCAAGAATAAATACTGAGTTAATATATATTAATATAAAGTTCAGAAATACAGTGATAAATAGTCCCCACATATCAAAACCAAGCTGACCTTAGCCATTCTAACAAATAAAATTTATATATTTCAGTAATTCATAGAAGTCATCTACACTGCCTTAGACAACATATATCTTTTATGTCTTTAATGGAGGTAAGTGTGATAAGCAAAGGACCTTCTATCATTGTCATGATGAATATAGAGCAGTGAGAAAGTGTAGACACGCTCTTAATCAACTGCTTGATGCTTTTGACACATTTCAATTTGTGCTCAGTGAGTTTGACAGTTGAGATCTAGCCAAGCATTTCCCAAAGTAATGTATATTTCTGCTTTTTCATAAACAACTTTTTGTATTTGGTGCTTGTATTACCATGGGAGAGATTACAGCATAGAGTTTCAGGATCCTTTGGTTCTATGTGTAAGATGTAAGAAGAATAAAAAGGTTGAATGAATTACCAACAGAAATAGCAGAAAGGGTCTATTTCACTGAAATGTATTCACAAGCAAAGCTGAGTGCATTTTTTTCTGTCATCCTTGCTTTTCTAGCATCCAAGCCTTTTGTAGGTGAAATAAATACACTAATATCTAGTAAAGTCCATTAACAGCCTATATTATTTTTCTTTTTCAGAATAAACATCTCAATAAACATAACTTGAAGACTTCACAGGCTTTTTGAAGGCCAGTCCATGATTATATATTGTCTTGTAATATAATCAGAGGCATAGTTTGATTGTGGTGGCTGTTCTTGGCCAGATGGAAGTCCTTTCAAAGGCAGTGAGCTTTTGGATCCGTTCAAATACTCCAACATACAATTTGGCTGCCAAACACTCCTGACTGAGAAATTTTTGTGCCCGACATCTTGTTCCCAGGTTTCTATTACAAAATATATAATATAGATTTTGATGGGTTGCAAGATCATTGAAAAGAGCAAAACCAGAGCAATTTGAGTAATTATCTGTCCCTATTCACAGTTCTGTACCTAAGGGTCAGCTGTACCTTTTCCTGACACGTTGTTTAATGCCCCAAAACATAAAATTAAGATGCTGCTGCCTTGTTGAGAACACCAACAGGGGAAGTTAATCTTATTCATGATGAAATGATAAGAAATATAATCCCACTGCAGAGGGGTTAAAAAGAGGCTGAAGTGGGGTCCTCTTAGAACTGATAAGAAAAAAATAAATATAAGATACACATTATTTGATTATTCTGTTAAACAGGTAGAAATAAATATACGTTCAAGTAAAATCAGTGAAATAACACTACCATGAAAGCAGAAGAGAGAAATCAGGTTTAGGTTCCTAGTCTTTTTGATGATTAGAAGGACTAACAAAAGAGCTTGTTAAGAAGTAACAAGCAAGTCAATAGGGATGATAATGGCTAAAATGCTGAGAAAAAAATCACGGGACTCTATTAATGTTTTTCTTTGTTGATTTCAGCATAATTGCAGTGTAAAACTAGATTCACAGAAAGCAGCATCAGCTAAATTACCTAAAAACCAAAAGCAATTAACTGTTTCCCATCAAAGATTAAGAGGTATGCATAAGTGAAGAGATTCTGGAATTATTCTGGAGGGTTGAAATAGGCCTTCAAACATTTGAAAATCTTAGTGCTTACTTGGCATTATCTGGCTTGCCCTGTTTTTCTGTCATTAGTTTATTTGACATTATGTTTCTTTCTATTCACTTCCTTTATCTTATTATGAATGAATGAATGAATGAAAGACTAATGCAACCTGAAATACCAAGTTTTGTGACATGGAAACTAATTAGAGTAATTATTACTAGTAACAAACAATTCCTTCCACAAGCATGTATGCCAGCATCACCAAGGAGAGAATATCTTCTCTATTTTACTCTCAGAAGCGAAGTAAATTGCTCAAAGTCCTCTGTAAAGACAAAGGAGACATCCTATTGAGTCTTTAGAAGGCTTATGAAAATTCTATTACCAAAAAACCTGGATCCCAGTTTGATTCTGGCCTGTAATTTCCTATGCTTTACTTCAACTATTACTGATCCTATCACAGGATTAACTCAATCTGTGTTTACATGTGTGATAGCAAAGAGATAAATAACAGAGGACTCTCTTGTTGCTTATCAGTCTTTCCAGAATGCAAGCAGAAAAAAACCCTCTTACAACCCTAACTTAATAGCTCAAATATCCAAAACATAGATATTAACCATAATACTGCACGCTTATCTGATTAAAATAACTCAGAAAAAAAAGATTAAAATAAGGGATTTCTATGACATGTAGACAGTCTTATACTGTACATTTTATTACAGAGTAAAAGTAACTTTGAGAGTCTTAGTGTTGGTGTTTTCATTTTAATACAATTTCTCTAAGTCTATTCATTTAAGGTCAATCCATCTCTGATGGCCTATTTAAAAAAAAAAAAAAAGGAAGCAGTGAGGCCTAACTGAAAAAATAATGGTTCAGAAACTTTTTTCTGAATCCATACTCCAAGATGAATTTAAATGACACAGCAGGACTCATTTAGAAGTAAAGGTTTTGAGTTAGGCAGATCAGACCCACGGTTTTCTGATCTATTTTTAGTTCAGCATTTGTAGGGCTTAATTGTTAGACATTTCTGAAGAAAGTGAAGTGCCTGTTTCTGTACTCATGTCATTATGGCTGGTAACTGTAGCACTTCACATAGCAAGATGTACCTTGCATTTTCCATTCTTAGGAGAAAAAAAAGAAGCCACCAAAAAATATGGCCAAAGTCTGAACCACAGTGTTTAGTGTAGAGTATCTGCCACAAACTAAATTTGCTCCTAAAAATCAATGAATTTCCATTTTAGAACAGTAATGGGGAAAATAAATTGTTTTTCCATGCTCAATCATTATTTTAAATAACTAATTCAGTTACTATACTTCAGAGTGAAAATTTTAATCTGGCTTATGAATGGTGGTATGCAAAAACTCTTTAAATGTGGCTGAGTTGAAAGACTCTAAATCTCATATTGTTCAAAATGGAGCAAGTCTCTAAATCTCATATTGCTCAAAATTGAGCATACATACTGAGTGCAGAATTCATCACTCTGGATCTCCACTCACCTGCCCCATGTACTCCTGCAAAGAGTAACTACTCTGGTGTCTTTAGCAGCTGTAAGGGGTTGACCCTGGGAGGATGACTTGTGCCAGCTGAAGGCATTCTATTCCTCTCCTCCTCTGCTGGACAGGGGAAAGAAAATATAACAAAAGGCTTGTGGGCCAGTAGAAGGACAGGGAGAGATCACTCACCAATTGCCATCATGGACAGAAGAGATTGACTTGGGGAAAATTAATTTATTTAACTAATCAAATCAGAGTAGGATAATGAGAAATAAAACCAAACCTTAAAAATCTTCCCCGCAATAACACCACCTCCTTTCTTCCTGGGCTTAAGTTTACTTTCCATTTTCTCTTGCTCATCCCCATCAGTGACACAGGAGAATACAGAATGGAGGCTGCAGTCAGTTCTTCACATGGCATCTCTGCCACTCCTTCCTCCTCAGTGGGAAGACTCCCCACACTCTGTCCCTATGGAGTGGGGTTCCTACCATGGGAGACAGTGCTCCATGGACATCTCCAAGGCGAGTCCCTCCTACAGGCTGCAGTTCTTCACAAACTGCTCCAGCACAGGTCCCTTCCACAGGGTGCAGTCCCTCAGGAACAGACTGCTTCATTGTGAGTACCCCACAGAGTCACAAATCCTGCCAGCAAACCTGCTCCACATACATTTCTTTCCATGGGTCCACCCAGGAGCCTGTTCAGCATGGGCTTTCTGCAGGGTCACAGCCTCCTTTGGGCATCCACCTACCCTGGTGAGTGGTTCTCCAGGGGCTGCAGGTGCATCTCTGCTGCACCATGGATCTCCATGGGCTGCAGGGGCACAGCTGCCTCACCCTGCTCTGCACCAGGGGCTGCAGGGGAATTTTTGTTGTGGCACTTTGGAACACTTCCTCCCCATCCTTCTTCCCTGTCTTTGGTGTCTGCAGAGTTATTTCTATCACATATTCCAAGTCCAGTCTCCAGGTGTGAATGCACAGGATTTTTTTCCCGCTTAAATCTGTGTTCCCAGAGGTGCCACCACTGTTGCTGATGGGCTTGGCCTTGGCCAGTGGCTGCCCTGTCTTGGAGACAGCTGGCATTGGTCCCGTTGGACATGGGAGAAGCTTCTAGAAGCTTCTTGCAGAGTCACTCATGCAGCCACCTGCTACCAAAATCTTGCAATGGAAAACCAATACAGAGGCCTTGAGCAAGAGAAAGAGACAAAACAAAATCCTGGTCAAGGGAAGGATGACTGGATTTTCAGAAAGCTTATCAGAGATTTTTATGAGACTTTTTCTTTCAAGAACCAAGATGCCTTTTTCTTTCAACATTTTTTTCGTGTTATCCACCTAAATCTCCTCCCATCACCTTTTTCTAATTCCATCAGACACTTCCATTCAGCAGTTCTTCCAAAATTTCTATTTCTTTCTCTGAAGTTTAATTAGTGCTTGAATATTAATTAGTGCTTGAATATTCTCACCCACAGCATTTACTTCCATTAACTAACACAATTTGCTGGTATCACTGTGCCTACTCTGTGCTGAAAAAAAATAGCTAAACAAATATTTAAGATTTTATTGTCTAGTTAAACTGAAATCTTTTGGGGAAAGAAACTATTATATTACAAAGTATATAAACAAGAGGAAAAAAATTACAATGTGAAAGGAAAACAGAGGTTTTAGAGAAATAATGGCAATTTTAAGAATACCAAACCAAGTATTTCACATATTTTGTTATGTGCATTTTGGGGTACTTATCAATTTTGTGTGATTGCATACGTCCCTATAGACAGGCATTTTCTTTTTTTTTTCAGTTTCAGGACTTAAGTACTGAAACAAGGCTGCATAAAGAAAAGTTGGTTTGGTAATATTTTCCTTAAGAGATGTGTTAAAAATTAGACATCTCTGTCTCATCCATGCCTTTCCCATTAAATACTCAAACATTTAAATCCTTTGCAGCGTTGTTGCTCGTTTAGCTCTACAGACCATGCCTTTATAATCTATATAGAGTTGTAGCAACTGATGACCTATACAAGATCTTTAAGCTCTATATTAACAGACATTTTCAAAATACATAATGAAAATACAATAGAATGGGCACAAACTTACACACATCCTACAATTGACCTAATTTTAGATAGCTGTCAATGCTATTAATAGGGCTATTCATTTTAATGTAGCTACTGATATTTAAGTTACTAATAATTTTTTTTTAAAAAGATTAATGGTAACTATGTAATTGACTATGATAAATCAATACAGAACTATTAATTATTAGAATGCTAATCTTATTCATATATTTAAAATAAAAATTATATTAGAATAGTAGAAGTAGCAAAAAAGCACAATCCCACACTTAGTGTATCTTATGTGAAATCCCATCATCTGAGTGAATTTCTCTAAGAAATAATAATTTTTTTTTCAACTGTTTCAACAGATTTTATTTATTTCAGTTTACTACTTCTTTCTACTAGGGTATTCCTTTTGTTGAAGTGACTAAACTAAAAGTGCACTGCTTGCCAGGAGTTGTCTTTTTTTTGGATTAGACATTCATGAATATATTGAGAAATACATTCTAATCTTTTCTTTAATCCTAATCTTTTCAATAAATTTCAAAGGAGTTACTTTTTTTCATCATCACTTTTTTAAAGGAAAAAATATTCTGCATTTTGGTCTATTAGCATAAAAATATATATATATCTTTACCTAAGCAAAAAGTCTTTTGAATATTTCATTTTAAGAGAGAAAGTAATTTTCCTTTGAATTTTTTTTTTTTAACAATAAACATTTCAACAAGAGCTGGTGCTGAAGTGTATTACAGAAGAGAACCTTCTGATGCTGCTCTCTGAGGTTCATTCGTTACAGAAAATCAGCCCAGAGAGTCTTGTTCTCCACAATGTGAACCTTAAACATTTCATCCATTGTAGTAACATAAAAAGAAATTAGAACCATAGGCACTAGCTCTCTACATTCTTGATGAGCTTCTGCTATTACACCCTTGCTTCATAAATTACCTGTTGGCTGTAAGCCACATTCAGCCTCCACTTGATGCTCTGATCTCTAAATTGCCAGAGGATCTGAAATACAGGAGGATTCAGCAAGCTGTATTCTGTTATCATCCCAGCAGCTGAAGTCTGGCAAGGCAGCATGACATTTGATTGGTAGATTGCCACCTAATAAATTAATGTAATAGATAATAGGATTTAATTGCTTGAGTCTCTCCTTTCTCTAACATCAGCTAACCTGATGAGTAGCTTACATTTTTGCTGACACAGTCAGCAGTTCTGTTGGCCTTTACAGTAGTAATATCACTTTTTGGCCAAGTCTGGAGAAAGTCTTTAAGGATCCACCTAACTTTTTTATTCCTGGCTCAGCTACCTATATAGACTTTGTGCAGGCTCCATTTTCTACACATCCATTCCGTACATGGGAAAATTGTTCCTAATTAATCATCAATAGGAGAAGAGGAGAGAGAAACTATTTTTGGATGACCATAATTTGGGAGCCCAGTAGCACTCTGGCTCTTCCAAATCCCTGTAAAAAAAAAGTGCTGAGATCAAAAGACATCTCTCTTTACAAAATCTATGACAAATTCTGCTGAAACTCTCTTATTTTGATACTGCTGTGTAGACACTTCTTATTTCATACTCTAAAAGAAATTACTTATATTTTTGAGATTGGGCTTTGTAATTTAGGAAGCATGCTATTTTCTGCTTCTTCCTCACCCTATCTTCTTGTGTCACACAATCTATATTTAGATTTCTCTACCAGTAACAGATAGGAGTTGCACATACTGTGTGTAATCCTTCCTCACTGCTGTTGGGAGGCAATAGCTATGCAGCTGAGGCATAACAGGCATTGTAACTGCATCAGACCATCAGTCACTGATCAGGAAAATGTACCAGAAAAACGTGGGAGTGAAATAGTGTAATTAAAAGGGATACAAGTGAGTAGAGGAAGATCTCTGAAAAACAGAGAGTCAGGTCTGTGGTGATGCACTTTCCCCAGGTTTTTCCATCAAAGGCAAAAGTAATTTATTCTAGCTTAATACGACAAGGATTTTTGGTAGCAATCCTATGGTTATCATATTGCTTTTATCTACTAGAGGTTTCTATCATGAAGGATTTATGTCTCTTAGGCCTCAGGTTTTTTTAAAAAAAAAACGTTTATGGCAGAATCACGAAGGAAAAAAGATGAAANGGGTATGAATTATGTTCTGTTAATCTGGCAAATCTTTCATTTTAGCTCCATGTTACAGACAGCAAATATTTGTTTCAGCAACATCATGTGGTATAAATGCAATATCCTGATTTGCTGCAGATAAGAGATATAAATGATTAGGAGGCATTTCTGCTTTCTTGATCTGAGTTCTTGTACTTACAGGTTTTCAGGGTTGTTTTGTTTTTTGCCTTTGTAAAGCTTCTTTTTATGAATTTTTACCTCTTTACTGCTACTGTTCAAAACATTGCAGAGTTGTAGAAATATTGATTAAATTATTTTGCATCACTTATATGAAAAGTTAAACTTTCACAAGCACTGTATCAGTAGTGTGTTAGCCAAGGTAGTGCTGATCTTAATACAGAGATCGGATATTGGGAATTGGGCCCTGAGCCCTAGATAACTAGTTTTTTTATATATCTATATTTATCATAATTATCTCTGTTTTCTGGTTATCTTTCCCATAACTGGGTAAAGAATTA
>VYZR01061092.1:0-12490 GCA_013400675.1 Oxylabes madagascariensis
GGCGGGCCGGGGGCGGCACCGGGCCGCAGCTGGGCCGCGGTTCAGCGCCGGCCTCTTTAGCATCACAAAAGCGGCGGGGGCAGCGCCGTCCCACGCGTGGCCGCGCCCGACGCGTGGGCAAAAAAGCGGCCCCGGGGGCCCCCGCGAAGCCCCCGAGGGAGGCTCCCCCCGACCCCCTCCGTGCTGCCCTCGGGGGGAGCCTCTCCCCGGGTCCCACTGCCCCCCGGCCGTCCCCGCTCCCAAATTTCGTTTGTTCCCCCTGTGCGGGGCTCCCCCGACGCCGCCCGTGGGCAGCGGGGAGGTTTTTCCCCGCCGCTCATTAATTAACGAACGCGGCTGTCTGACCCGCGGGCTGCAGGAGGTTAATTGCTCTAATTGCAGACGGGGCGGACACGGACAGAGTGTGGAGCGTGCGGAACACGCGGGTGGGGCTGTGCGGGGTTTTGGGGAGCGCGGGGGCCCTGCAGGAGCGCAGGTGGGGCCGGGCCGGTGCCCGGCTGTGCTCACAGGTGTGGGGTGCGTGTGCCCGTGCTCACAGGTGTGGGGTGCGTGTGCCCGTGCCCGCAGCCCGTGCTTGTGTTCCGCTCCGCTCCTTTCCGCGTGTGCGGAGCTGCCGGTGCGGTGTTTGTCCGGGAAGAGCCCCGTGCGTGCGCGCACCGCTTGCCCCAGGCAGCCGCGGCTGATAATTGTGGTTGTTACTGTGAGCCCGTTAATCCCCCGAATCCCTTTACCTCCTGCTCGCAGGGGATTACAAATTAATAAAAGCAGCTTAGGGGCGGGAGCCTCCAAACTCACATATGCTCCTGCCGACGGCAGCACCGGGACTTTCGCCCGCTCCTGGGGGCGGCCGTGGAGCCCCCAGCGAGCCCCCGGCCCCAAAGCGCCCACCCCGGGGTGCCAGACCACCCTCCCCGAGGGCCAGGTCAGGGCTGTCCCCTGGGATGGTTCCTCTGGCCGGGGACAGGCTCCGGTCTGCGGGACAGCTCAGCCCTGTGCGGTTGGGAAATGCGGGGAGACGCTTTGGGGACCAGGATTGGGGACCCCAAATAAAGCACCCAGCGATGCCAGGCGGGAGTTGGGGCCCAGGACCTGCCCGAGTGTGAGCGGAACCGCGCTGCAGTGACACCGGGTGCCACCCCAGGGCCATGAACATCTTCTGGGGGCAGCTGATGACACACGCGGTCCCTTTGAAACTCGGGTTTTAAGTGGATTTTTAGTCTGTGCCTCTAAGGAAGCACTTGAAGCAAAGCTGTGTGTGGTGGAGCCGGTTCCCCGGGGCAGGGGTGGGATGGCTGTGGCCGGGCAGGAGGGAGGGCAGGGACAGTGTCCCACTCGGGACAGAGGGCAGGGGCTGTGTCCCATTGAGGAGGGAGGGCAGGGGCTGTGCCCCACTGAGGAGGGAGGGCAGGGGCTGTGCCCCACTGAGGAGGGAGGGCAGGGACAGTGTCCCACTCGGGACAGGAGCAGGGGCAGTGTCCCACTGAGGAAGGAGGGCAGGGGCTGTGCCCCACTCGGGACAGGGGCAGGGGCTGTGTCCCACTCAGAAGGGAGGAAGGGGCAGTGTCCCACTCAGGACAGAGGCAGGGGCTGTGTCCCACTCAGGACCATCAGTGGCACTGCCAGCCCCGTGGTCTCTCACCCTGTGACATCCAGGACCCCACAAAAGATCTCTCCCTGCACTCCCTCCTGTGCCCTCCTGCTCAGGGTGCAGACCTGCCCATGGCCTTCCTCACTTGGGCTTCAGCCATCAATAAACAACAACCATCAATAAAAACCAACCCACTCAAACACTTATTTCTTCCTGGTTTATTTTCTCTTCCCTCGTTCAGATTCCTTAGCAGTTCCTGAGAAGTCTGGGCTTACAAACACACCTCCCCAAGATGATGGGTCTGGTTTATCATGGACACGTTCATGAGCTGTCCTGGCAGTGGAGTTCAGCTCAAAACAATTTGCAAACACAGGTTAAGAGCCCAAACGCATCCACTTTGCCCAAACGTTTGCAGTTTATTTTAAACAAGCACATTAATTTCCAATTTAGTACAAAACAGTCACTTTTCTTTCCAAGAGAGGAATGAGACAGTAAAAACCCAACCCAACCAGAACACACTTGGAAATTTCAAATAAATAGAACATTTAAATTACTGAAATGGTATCGTCACTATTTGCAACACCACACTGGGACCTTCGTTCCCATCCAGTTCTGTGCATGAACAGCAGGATGGAAGCACTGCTGGAAACAGAAAATTAGGAGTTCTCACAAATAACTTCATCAGGTTTCTTTAGCCTTTGCAGATTTTTGTCTCTCCTGGCACATTCTACTCCTTTTATTTCAATATTTTCTATTTGAAAACATCCCGAGAGCAAAGAAAACTCCATGAATTACAAAGGGCCAAGTGACTGCCCCCAGCACAGCACGATTCCCACAGAGAAGTGGAATTGCAGGAACCTCTGGGGACAGCACACCACACAAATAAACCCTTCAAGATCGAGGAGGTGGGGCTTGGAGGCAACTTTCAAACCAGAAGCGTTTTCCTGGCAGCATCACCCACCCCCAGCACAGACTGTATCATTACAGAGACATAAAATGGTAGAACTTGTCATTAGAAAGACAGAAAATAAACCCAAGCAAACCAAGATTTACTCAAGTGAATTCAAAGTCAAGAAAACCTTTCCAGATGAGGACATAGAAGTGAAAGCCTTGGCTGGTTCACTGGCAAGAGCTGGAGAAATATGGACAAGCAACATCCTAATTTTATTAATTTCATACATTTATACTCTGAATAGACAAAAAAAAGCCATGTAAGTTTGAGTTTTGATTAATTTTGTTGTGCTTGCAGCAGGGTCACAGCAACGTGGAAGTTAAATGTGTGTAGCAAAACCCCCAAACTTTATTCCAAACCCACATTTGCTGGTTTTTAATGGCAAAATCATCCCTACAAACCTCCAAGGCCTTTTGCCTTCATGTGCAGACGAAAATGAGCAGAATGAGTCAAAGCTTATGAAACCAGGTCTGTGTATTTGTTAGAATTCTGAACAACAGCCCTAACGACTGAATTTCAACTTGAGAATGTGCAATACTGACAGCAGGAATTAACTGGCCCAGTCTTCCAGATCCAACATTGCTGTGCTGGGTTAGGTTTTCCTGGTGTTTGGATTTTCTTTTTAAGTTAAGTGTCCTTTACTGGTGGGCTGAGAACACCTGCCCACATCAGGCCACCCCAAAGTTATCTGGTTTTCAAAACTCAGTGTGGAATCTCCAGGTTTTCCTCTGAATGAGCCTCACCCTAGGATCTCTCACTGGATTCCAGCCCAAAGCAAAGGGCCCTGATGAGCCTGGATCACTCTTGTGCTTACAGGGTGTCTGAATATCCAAGCCCAGCTGCTCTAAGGATGGGAATCATAAATTCCTAAAGAGGAAAGACCCAGGATGGCTCCTTGTGCCAGAACTCTGGAATTCTGCGGGTCCTCACCAAGCACAGACCCAGCCCCTCTGCAGGAATGTTGGACCAACAGGGTCATGGGAACTGAGATTTCTTCCTCTGACACGTGCACAGCAACCCCAGAAAATTGTTTTTCTATGTGGGTGTTATTTTGATAAACTTAAGCTACAAGGGACAGTGAATCTTTGAATCTTCATAGAAAGTTTGAAGCCCAGCAACAAAAAACCACAAAAACTCCACAGGTTTTATTTTTTCATAATCAAATGTTGGCTGTTCACAAAACTGAGTATTTCTGATGTGTCTCTGCAGCACCCAATAGGAATAACAAAATTGAGCTGCAGAGGGAAATCAGAGGAGGACACACCAATGGTATAAATCCAGGGAATTGGCCAGGGACTCCTCATTCCTTCTCGTGTAACAGAGGAGCCAGCAAACATTCAATTAAATTAGAAGTTGCAAATGTAGAATTGAAAGGAAAAGCCTTTTTATATAACATAATTAATCTGAAGAACTCACTGCCACGAGAAAACATTGAGGCCAAAACCTATTAGGATTAACTAAAGATTAGGTAATGGATAACTAGAACATGCTCAATTACATTGGATAGGATTATAAACTTCACTATCCAGGACGTGAATTATCCCCCCCAGCCAGGATCACAGCAACTCCTACTCCCAAGGATGTTTTTGTGATGTTTTCGTGGTTTCTTCTCACTGCTGTTCTAAGGACCCCACACTGACCTGCAGAGGGAACTGCCACATCCCAGAATGGGGCAGCTCTGGGCCTCACCCATTAGGGAGCTGGAAATACCAAGGGAAGTGTTAACTGCTCTCTTGTGATGGAGAAATTCAACAGAAGAAACTCAGTATTTGCAGATTTTCCAATCTGTTCTGCCATGGTAACACAAATCTTGCTGTCCTTCACTAAAAACATTGTTTTCCTTTCCTAGAGTTCATCAGGATTGGCTTCCACCTGGGTAACACCATAGTTACTCAGTATTTAGAATCAGGCTGCTAACTGTACCCCAAAACTCTCATCCTAGTGATGGCACACACATATCCTGAAATGCACCACAGAATGGATGAATGATTTGAACATGGAATGCTTCCTACTTTAAATATGTAAATAATATTTCAGAAAGTCATAGAGGTTTAGAAGCGATTTCATCAGAAGAGAACTCTTGTTTCCTGAAAAAAAAACCAGAATCCCTGCTTCTCCCAATGAAGCAGACAAGGTACCATTCAGAGGAACTGTTCAGCACTCGGGGAGGTAAAATCAGCTCTGGATGAATTAAAAGAAAAAAAATAACAACACCTGACTTGAAAATACACAAAACAATATCCAATTTCCTTCTCCAGCAGGCACAGTGGATTGCATAATGCAATGTTTACTCTGGAAATGAGTAAAGGATGTTGGTGGGAAGTCATGGAAAAATCTTAACTGCCAAATGCGACGCTCCCGTGCGAGGACATTGACGTGGCCTTGGGCGAAGCCTGGGGATCTCAAGGCCAGCTCCACCTGTTCAGCTGAACACCTGGGGAAGAAAGGGGGTCTGAAACAAGGAATACTGCATATAAAATCCCTGATCATAAATATTAAAGCTGTGTCTGGGACCGAACAGCCACGTACAGCGAGAACTCCTACACCGAGGAACGGTAATACTTCACTTTCCAGCGCTTGGATCTCATCCGGAAAAAAAAGTACATGATCATTAAAAACAGGGATGATGCCACATAGAGGATGACACACAGACTCATGTCTAGGTTGGAAAATCCAATCCCTAGGAAGGACACAGCCTGCCTGGTCTCTTTGAGGTTCACGGATGCAGCTGCGTTTTTGCCGCTACCTTGGACAGCTCCGGGATTTCCCACTGGTCTCTCTAACACCTTGGAGCCTGGAGCTGCTGGGTTTTCCTTATCCTGGAGCTTATTTTCTCCATTTCCCCCCGAGTTCTTCGGCAGGTTTTTGTCTTTCACCTCCCTCGTGTCTCCCTGCTCGTTGTCACCGGGGTCAGTCTGGCTCTCGGTGTATTTATAGAGAATATTTTCACTGCTGTAGTGGGACTTGAGGAATTGTAGGACTTGGTCTTCGTTCCAGCTGTGCAGCCCTTTGATTTCTTCGTGACACGCTGGACAAATGTCTGGAGTTGGCCACTGAACTTTGGGGAATTTTGGATCTTCAGTCAAATCACCTAATTGGGAGGAGAAAAATGTAAATAGAAAAAAAATCAAGAAGAATGAACTGGGAAAGCTGCAGCATCAGTCACTGCCCAGGGAGTATTTTCCACTTGCAGTGAGGTTGGCATAAAAAGCCACAGCACAATAATTGAATTAAACAAAGACAATCACAAATTTGGAAGTTTTGTCATCAATTCTGACCCGAAACATTTCAAAATACAAACACTAAATCACAATTATTTCCCTTTTCTCACAGTAAAAGCTGCAGCATTTCAATCCCAACCCCAAATCCTGCAATTGCTGCTTTTAGAAGGCAGGAAAACACAACTGCCCGGGGCCTGCAGGGTTAACCTGAATTATGGTGCAAAACAAACTGCTCTTTTCACTCCTTAATCCCTGTTTTCTGCCTGGTTTGCAAGAGCAGCTCCAAGGCCAGACACTCGGATATTTTTCACGTTTCTGTGCTGTGAACCATTCCACCCCAAGCTTGCTTTTCCACAGCTCTGCATCACTACCAGAACAAATTGTTTGCAGTATTTTAAAAGCCATGTTCATGTTTAAGACGTATTTTTCAGCTAAAAATCAAGTCTTTAAATATGTAACGCTGTCTGGAATTAGATCTAATTTTAACATTTCAGATGCTCACAGCACTGGTCACATTTCTGAGATGCAGCTGCTCGCACACTTTGCTCTAAAAACCAGTATTTTAAAATGTGAATAGAGATAATCTTTACAAAAAAAATCTCCACCTGGTAAAACCCCTAATTTATTTACCTGATTAGTACACTAGCACTTCAAATATTTTAGAAATAATCATTTCGCATTTTATTCTCATTTTATTATTTTTTATTCTTTTTAAAAAGCAGGAAACTTCCCCACGATTTTGGGTAAAATAGGGATTCAAAAGACATTTAAAAATATTTGTCTCCTTGATGTTTACAAGCAAGAGAGCAAATTTGCTTTTTTTATCCTAAAGATCACTCAGCAATCAATTTGTTTCAATAGAAAATGCAGAAACAAAATGTGTTACAGCAAGGTTACAAACAGAAAACTCCCGGTACTTTGTGTTTTCCTGCCAAAGAGGGAAATGCTGTAAATCCTGTGCATTCCAAAGGAACAGGGAATAATTCAATAGGGCAGAGCCATATCCAGCCACCTCCTGACCCCCACCCCATGGTGTTTTCATTGACCAAACATCATTTCTCACGGAGCACCACAAATACAGATGCAGCTTTTAAGGGTAAAAATACATCACTGTCCCACAGAGAAATTTTAGCAAACTGAAAAAGCACAATTTAACATTATTATTTATTCCAGTGTGTTTATACTTCTTACTAAAAGGCTATTTTAGCTGGCTGCTGCATCACCTAAATCAATATCCATGTGAGTTTTCCAATACCTTAATGTTCTAAATAAGTGCATTGCTCCACCACTTAGCAACTGCAAGTCCACAGGAGTTGCCTGTTACAGGAACCAAAATTAGGGGATGTTTTTATTTAATCTCTTATTATTTACTTCTTTTCTCCTCAAAGAAAGGAGGCAAACTGTTTGTACTCACAACACTATTTAATTCTTCATAAATCTTGGGAATGCAGCAGGAGCATAATACGAACACAACGTAGCATATTTAAATTGTAACTAATGCTGCATTACCCAGATCCATAACAGCAGACAGGGATTTAGTGCAAAGAGAAACCAATTTTCTTTAGTGCTTTAGTTACTTGATACCTCCATAACAGAATGGATTAAACACAACCAGTATTTTAACAGCACTTCCAGTCTGACTGAAAACACAGGGAGCTGGAGGGGGCACAGATTCCCTTTATACAGTAATTTTATTTTATTCAGCTGCTGATCTGCCAAGAGTTGAGGTTCTTTTATCCCGAGGAAGCCTCTTGTTCAATTGCCGTCATTTCCCAAAACAAAACAAAACAAAACAAAGGCAGGTTTTAACCCTAAACTGTTACAGAAAGAAATGTAATTACTTTTTATCCACTGCTAAGCTGCTGAATTGCTCCTTTGATTTGTGCTCCAGGAAGAGCCGCACCAGCAACAGGTGAAATCTCAGAAGAAACCAGCTCTGAGAATGATGATTTTCATTCTCTCCCCTACCTGCCAGCCTGTTGTTCACCACGTTGTGCTTCTCCCAGAGCCACAGAACAGCCTGGTCCAAGCTTTTCACGGAATCCATGGATTCTTTGGCCATCTCCTCAAAGTGCTGAGCACAAGCCTTGCACCCAAAGAAGTGCTGGATGTATCTCCTCATCACCTGCAGCACAATTTGGGGGTTGTCCTCAAGACCTGCAAGACAAGAGACAGCTCCAGCAGCAGGAAAGCGAAGTGGGGGAGGAGGAAAGGAAAAATTGCTCCATTCTTGCTCCACAGAATTGACACCTGATCTGAAATAAATCACTTTCGCAATTTAAAGTGGCTGTTTGTACCAATACATACAACACATCCTGTACAACTGTGCTCAAAGTTGCCCTGAACACCACAATCAAATAAAAGTCAAGTGGTCTCTACAGAGGAATTTCTCCTTTCAGAGTATCTTAAAATTTGAGGGGAAAACCAAACTTAGTTAATGAAAACCAGACATTATTTTTATCAGAGAACATTGTGAAATGGTTAAAATAGGCAAAATTCACAGTTTCTGCACGTCACAACTCCTGTGGAGTTAGAGGCTTTCTCCAAGCTCTTTGCCCAGTAACTAAATGAATATTTATATTCTGCATTCACCTCTGTATTCATGCCCAGGCACTGAAGTGATGGTGACTTTGCTGCTGAAAAATCAAGAGTCAAACCCCCTCTGGTGAGTCCTGCACAAGGTGCCTGTGAGGGCTGTTTGCTACTCCACAATTCTGAGGAATTAGAGAGCACCACAATCTCATTAGAGTTATTAATTCCACGGCTTTTTTGGCAGGCTCTGAATGCACAGAGCAGCTGCTGAGCAACACTTTGGAGAATAAATCAGGAATTCCTCCTAAAATAAACACAAACACGTGGTTGCTTCTATAACATTCACACTGTAAAGATAATGCAAAAGAATTAATTCAGCAGGAAGATAAGGCCTGCACAGGTTGAGAACTTTGTGGCCTTTCTTGTGTCAGCAGGTAGCTCCTAAGTGCCTTGAAAACCTGATATAATTTGTTGAAATCCTAATGGTTTCATCTCCGTCTCTCAGAATTTCTGATTCATGCTTAATTGACCCAGTAAATTATGTCAAAATGTATTTAAAAATGTCCTGTGTGTTACCACGAGCACACACTTGTCAAATTAAACTAATTTTATGGTGCAGATTGATCAAATTACAGACTCCTGCTGCTGAACATCACGAGTAATTTACTATTGCTTTGTTTTCTTGGAAAAAAAAATCAACAAAACCTGCTTAAACTATCAGGGCATTCATCTGCAATAGATATGGGAAATACAAAGACTGTCATCAACACCTTTATTTAGGACAACAACAGGATATTCTTAAACACAGCAGCAAAAAGAAGCCTTTAAAGCCCAAAAGAAATCCTAAAAAACAAATGATTTTTCCTCAGCCATTCAATATTTGTGATTGAACAGACATGTATAAATAAAAGCTACGAGACTAAAGCAGATTAAATTACTGCATTAAAAGAAAGGCTGGAAAATTATTTTGGAAGTTGAAACGAATTTCAGGCAGAACAGTTTTACCATTTATGCTGAAATATGTATTTAGGAAAAAAAGCAACAACAAACACAAGCAGCAAATTATCTCTTTGTGGAGAAACAAGAGATTCACACACAAATTTAATTTCATCTGTTCTTCTGTGCAATGGTACACCCTGGAAAATTCATTTTGTGGGGAAATCTGTCAAATTCAGCAATAGATTTAAAAATGCCAGATAATTTATTATAAAATCCACAAGCCTGCCTTATTCACACCAACACATCCTGTTACCTAAAACCACATTTCTTGTAATTAGTGTGCTCAGGAAATGATTTCTACAATGATTTTACACATCCTTGGTGCGAGCAGTTCTGTCACAAGTTCCTTTGGATCCCCCTCCTGCTACTCCCACTGCAGGTTCAAATTTCCCCATTCAGCATTAAAATGCATCAAATACAACCCAATAAAATCATTTTATCAAGAAAGCCACAGGGAGTTCACCCAGAGTGCCAGGTCCTCGAGCAGAGGGGACGATCAAGAAAAATACATCTGCTTCAGAAAGAAAACAATTGCAAAATGGCTCATTTTGTTTGTTTTTCTTTTATCAGCCCCGAGATGAATCTTCTATTAACATCTGCCATGTATCATTGTGTAATCCTCCTTTTCTCTTTCCTCCCAAACTACTGCAATTCAGGGTAACCCTAATCTTTAAAGTGGACAAGAACCATAAAACCCTACCTGTGGTGGGAAGGATTAGGGAGTACATCATGCTTTTTAGTAGATGGGATTTAAACAAGCAATAAGGAGAGGAAAACCTCCCAAGACATAATCCCACAGTCTCAGACTGACCCAATTCTTTCACCATAAGAAGTGATCATCACATATCTGGCCCGATTTACAGCCAGGGTTAACTGTGCCAAAGAGTTCTCAGGCTCCACAATGTATTTTTAACTTCAGGCTCATGCTTGAAACACACAATTTGAGGTGCAATTTTGTGTAGTTAAATATTAAGATTTTTTTTTTTTAGATTTAATCAGAACACTTTGGGACTAAAAGGGGAAATTTAAGTTATGCAGGATCCTGCTGAACACCTCAAAATCATCCAGCACAAACCCCTCGAGCTCACCGGGCAGTGAATGCAGTAAATTGAAGAAATTCAATCTATTGCCCATGAAGAGCAAACAAAACAAAGAGAGAAACAAAAATCAANTAGATCTTAAAATCAGCATGTTTCTTAAACAGGAATCATCACCAGAATATTAACACTCAGCTTCACAAGATGCTGCAAGTCTAAAAATGAGCAATTTTACAGAGTGCTGGCAAAATAGTAAATCACTGCAGGGATTAATGACAGGTACGTTCAGCCGAAAAAAAAAACTCCAACCAAACAGTCCAAACATTCAGTGTTTAAGAAATAACATGACAGAAGGATCAGCTAATGGCTGTTCATCTTTTATAGCTGCTGAACTGTATGGTTAAATCTCATTTTCCTCAAATATCATTCCCAGTGAAACCTCAGGTAACCTGAACCATTTTCATTGCTTTTCAGGGAGCTCAAAATTTTTTTGTTTGAAATTCTCTTTTTTTTTTTTTCNAGAATTATTCAGATTTGAAGGATTTTCACTCTGACTGCAAATAATGCTGGACAAATGTATGGATCTATAATGTGAAATAATAAAATCCTTTTTAACATACAATCAACAACTGGTAAATAGAAAATTTCTGAGTTTTATGATGTCCACGCAGAAGTCTCATATTCCTTGGAAAAGACATTTAAAAGGCTTTAAATGAAAACTGAATAGAACTGTAACCAAACAAAGCACTGTCCTGGCAAGAATAAAAACCAGAATTTTAGCATTAGTGATACCATTTTCATTGGGTGAGCAAAATAGATCTTAAAATCAGCATGTTTCTTAAACAGGAATCATCACCAGAATATTAACACTCAGCTTCACAAGATGCTGCAAGTCTAAAAATGAGCAATTTTACAGAGTGCTGGCAAAATAGTAAATCACTGCAGGGATTAATGACAGGTACGTTCAGCCGAAAAAAAAAACTCCAACCAAACAGTCCAAACANTTTGTTTGAAATTCTCTTTTTTTTTTTTTCCTTTTACCTATTTCTGCTTTAATACTCCCAGTTTCAGGGCCACACACTTTATTTAGCACATTTCCAAACCTCCCTGCTGCAGCCAAGCTCTGACCCCTGCTGGTGCAGCCCTGCAGCCACTCTCAGCCACAAATGGATTCCTCGGGGATTTATACACCAAAAAAAATATTTGCTGCTCACCTGTGTGCATCAAAGCTTTTGGTTTCAGTGCAGCCTGAACAGTGAGGGTATGGAAAAGCTTCCAGAGGGAGCAGCTGTAGCCCCTCAGCTCTGGTCTGCTGCCCTGGCAGCCAACCCACTGGACTTTCCTGGGGAGAAATATCCCAGAAATCTGCAAAAAAAAGAGATGTATTTAAGGTATGTGCTGCTCTGGGGCCTAAATGTACCACTGAGTGGGGCAGCACAATTGATTCCATATGGAATTGAGGTGATCCGAGGTAAAGAACAATAAATTACTTTCAGCACTTGTTGTTAATGAATTCATGCTTCAGGCAAACAAACTTAAAAATCCTCATGTCTCAAATACTCTGAAGCATCATCATAAAACTCATCCCTTTTGGACGAGATACAAATTGTTCAGTCATTGACATCAAACCTACTAAAATCAGTCTGACAGAACACACAAAGTAGTTAAACCTGTGACGGTTTTTTTTTTTTTAGGAACACAACACACAAAAATATTCCTGTCCACTGACAGAGCTCCAGCTTCCCTGGGCACATTCAAAATTCCCTGTTATTCCACAAGGTGTACATGATTTACAGTGCAAAGCCTTAACTGGCTGTAAAATTCAGAATTATTTAGAACAAACCCACTCCTTGTTCATTGCACCTGAAATCCAGTGCAAGTTTTTATTTTCTGAGACTTCTCTCTCCTCTTCCTAAAACACACAGGAGGCTTCCAAATTTCAGACAGAAATAGGGAAGAAATTGTTAAGTTCTGTGCAAAGACAACCCTATCACAGGGCTTTGCCAAAGTGGGATGGGATTCCAGCAGGGAAATTAGAGAGTATTTGGGTAAACTCTTCAAGAATAATGCACATTTCAGTGGGTAAATTTCCCATCCCTTACACTCTGACATTCAAGAGAATCCTGCTGATAGCAGGCACAGCAAAGTCAGAAATATCCTC
>VYZR01061114.1:6864-53173 GCA_013400675.1 Oxylabes madagascariensis
GAAAGCTGTGCTGATCCTCATGCTGGCCAGTAAGTCTGAATGGGTACAGGAGGGAGCAGGAGACGGGGAAACAGGAGAATGATCAGTAAAGAGATGAGACATACTGCTATGCCCTCTGGCTTATGCATTTCAATACTAAATCTAAGCAGTCTAATCTTGTACCAGAGTATTTTTCTGTTTGCTGTGCTCTCTTTTTTCATATTGTTACTTGAGCCACTCACACAGTAGGAATATCGGTACTTATTTTCCTTCACTCTGGAAACATGGAAGGGAACACAGTTCAGTAAGCAAACAAGCTCTAAAAGGGTTAGAACAAAACACAGAGGGATTCAGAGTGGTGAAACGAAAGCAATATCTCCATCTTTTGTGATGAATCTTTCCTGAAAAAAAATGGACAAAATGTGTCCCCGGGCCAGATTCACAAACTTGAGATGAGTGATACCAAATAAATGTGAGTCACCTCTGGGTCACTTTACAGGAGGAATGCCTCTTAAAAACAGACATGCTGACTATTGCCATGGTACATTCAGGCAGGATTTATCCAAATCTCAGTGGATTTACATTCTGCATTCACTTCCAAAGTACAAAAGCATCTACACTTTACAAAAGTGATATAGCAAGTAAACATGAAGAAGGCTGAAGATCAGAGCAAGTCATTCTCAAGAGCCAGGCTGGGTCAGAAAAGAGGAAAACAAGTTACAGCTGCTAATGTTAAGCCGTAGCAACAGCTTCTCCAAGTCTCTAGAGGGAAGCAAAGTTGTTGTGGGAGCAAATGGAAATAACTGGCGATGCCATCACTCAGAACAGGAGCTGTGGTGCTAGGAACTGTACTATGCCCTCATTAGAAGCAGGCAATGGCTTTGGGTTTTCCCAATGGTGAAGAAGTTGAGAATTGACTGTGTGTAACCTTTTAAGAGAGCATACAGTTGTGGGAGGTAGTGTTTTTCAGGCTGGACGTAGATAAGGCCCTTGCACAATCCTTACGAAATCCCACAGAAGTCCCCAAGCATTGGCAATGCTTGCCTAAGCTCAGTATTGGCTGCGGCCTTAGCCTGCTGAGCTGAGGGCCAGGGCGCCCTGCCGTGTGGATGCTGAATGCGAGAAATCAGGCAGGAGCAGTGTCCGTGTGAAATCAAGTCACGTAACTTTCTTACACCAGGCCTGAGAAACTGAGGCCTTAGAAATTGTGAGGAGGCACTCAAACAGTCCTTGGAGAAAGAAAACAACCTTTGCAGGTGTTGTTTGTCTCCTTGTTGTTTACTTGCAAGAAACGGTCAAGAGGTGTTTTTCCTAACTGTGCAATGATGCAGGTCTTGTATTGCTTTGATAGCCAATGGAAGTTTTACTCCTTCAGATCCTTTCGGAACCGTCTATAAAAGAAGATCTTGAAGAATAAAACTGGCTCTCCTTTGCAACTAAGCTCGAGAGAGTCCACGTTGTATCTCTTGCCATTCCTAATACAGTGCAACACTGCTACAGAAAGGATTTTCAAACCCCATCCTGAACACCCACTGTACAGGAATTCCACTACAAGAATGGTGGCTTTGTTCCACCTCGGAGTTGGCCGTGTTTCAGCAGTGCGCTAAGTGGTTTGGGATCCTCCTGGATGACGCTAAGGAGCGCTATAGAAATGTCAGCTATGAGTGAAAGGCTTCTCTCTAACTGTACTGCCATTCTGTAGCCATATGTTTCTCCTGAGGGTTGCCAGTGACTGGGTTTCCCCTTTTGAAAAGCCATGTAAACACATGCAAAACCAAGCCTTTACATAATACAGTGGGGCGTATCGTTCATTAATGTGCAAATAGGTCGCTCTCCACTTGCCCTCCCACTCGCTTCCTTTCCAGCTAGCTGCAAGCTTATGAAGAAAGAGCTTGAATGTAAGTCACCAATATTCCTGATTTAGCACAGCAGGGAAAAGACATGACTTTCAAAGGCAAGGAGGGATGAGCAGAGTACACCGTGTTCTTTCCTCTCTCTAAGCTTCATCCCATTATGTTAAGGAAAAACACAGCCTAAAGTCAACAACTCATGGGCAAGTAAAACAGGATCAACGGTCCAACATCACCAATTAACTGCAAGGAATTTTGAGAGTGATGTACGTCCACCGAATTTACATAAACCCAAAGCAAAGGCTCCATGCTGTCTGCAGCATGTTAGGTCTGAATTATGCACCGAGAAGTTCAAATTAATGCAGAGTGGATTTACACGCACCAAGCAATGGTAGATTGCAACGGGCTATCAGACCAAAGTCAGGGACAGAGGAAAGCATGGGATCGTGTCAAGGATAAAGCATGCCATGGGATCGTGTCAAGGATAAAGAAAATGGGGGGCAGTTGCATTGTGGATTCTCAACTATGACCTCACCAGTGTTCTTTGACATCACACAACACAACTGGTCCTCAGACACATCAGAAAAGCAAGAATAAAAAAGACAGATGCAAAGGAGGAATAACAAAGAGGACAGATTTAGCACTTTGCATGTTCAAAGTGTTGTACAAACATTAGCTAATCAATCAACTAATTGCCTAATTAAAAGAGTGACCAGAACGACACAAAATCACATAGCTCAATACAATTGTCATCAGTTGCTGATATTAATTAGAAAGATGTTAGGACCAAGAGAACTGCAATGTGATGCTTTCTGCCAGCAAGAGTGGCTTTGTGTGCTTGAGAGTAGTACCTGTNGCATGGGATCGTGTCAAGGATAAAGCATGCCATGGGATCGTGTCAAGGATAAAGAAAATGGGGGGCAGTTGCATTGTGGATTCTCAACTATGACCTCACCAGTGTTCTTTGACATCACACAACACAACTGGTCCTCAGACACATCAGAAAAGCAAGAATAAAAAAGACAGATGCAAAGGAGGAATAACAAAGAGGACAGATTTAGCACTTTGCATGTTCAAAGTGTTGTACAAACATTAGCTAATCAATCAACTAATTGCCTAATTAAAAGAGTGACCAGAAAAAGAAGCTAGCAGAAGAAAAGCAGGAAGATGTGGAGAGAGCAGGAGAGTGCTGGGACATGGGAAGCAATACATGCTTCTATTCACCCAGGCCACATTATCCGGGGCAAACTTGTGCCAAATTGCCATGACAATAATTAGCCAGAGTTCCCTGACAGATCATTATGAGAACATTAACAGGGCATTAGCAAGAATTACCCATTTTTCACGCATTGATTAGGTGCCATTGCTGGTTCATTAGAGTATTGGCTTTTAATAGCCCCACTCCAACTTTCGGCAGCCCTTCCTTCCCTCCCCCGATCACTCGGCAGAGATCCAAACCTCTTTAACTCCAGCTAGGCAGCTGACCTGGTCCTGTGCTGAGTCTCACAAGCACATGGCCATATGCTGCGTAGAGGGAGCACCTCATTAATCTGTCCAGGTTAGGGAGAGGAAAGCAGTGGCTCTGCACCATAGGCAGTCGTTAATCTTCCTCTGGAATCTAGGCTGCTAATAGAGGCCCGCACAGGGAATAGGCCACTCCCTGACCAGAAGCATCATTCCCTGATACCAAAAGGGTCTCTTCCTCCCCTCTAGGTCCTCCTCAAGCCCCACACTGGGAGGGATGTTTCTGTGGTTGTCACTCCCAAGACCCTGCTGTCATACCTGCTGATGACTCTCTTCCGTCCCTGCTTCCCCAGCTGCTACTTCTCACCCCACATTTTGATCACTTCTACTGATAAACAAGGATGTGTAACAGGGAAAGTGCTGCAAAAATTCTCCAGAGGAACCACAGAGGAAGGTGAGGTCAAGAGGCTTGTTTCTGCCGCAGCAGGCAGGTTCTGTACTGTGTTTCTGGCAACAAGAACAAGACCAAACCAAAAAGAATAAAAAGAAAATAAAGGAGACATGACAGAGGAATCTGTCTCCTCCTTTTCCTCTTAGGTCACATCACCTGTCCACCTACATCCAAAATAACACTTCAGTTGAGTCATGCTTGGGAAGATACAGCAATCCTCTTAGTGCTATTACACAACTGATTAAGTCTCCCTAATCCATCCATATCCAACATGGATACCCCACCTAGACCCAGGATACTCCTCCCACCTTCTTTCTGAGGCTACTCGTCAAAACAAGGCACGTTTGCAGTGTGCAAGATGGGCCCCTGAGATGACAAGAGCTAAAATTTGTGCAGGGATGGCTGGATTATAGGACAGCTGAGTGGGTGTATAAGTCACCAAGTCCAGCCCTGCAAAGCTGAGGACAAAGCTAGTATGCTTCAATGCTGAAAGAAATGGATGAGGTAAGGCACAGAAGAAGGCAGGAAGGTTCACTCATTTGACACTGAGAAAGCAAAGGAGAAAGTAAACACTTCAGAGAGTTAGAAAAGAAAGTGTCAATACAGAGAAAGATCAGCCTCAGAGGGGGGTTGTGTTGTTAGAAATATGTGAAAAATACATGTGGGAGATGAATGGGGGACAATGCAGTTTACTGAAAGGTAGAGAATCGGAGGGTATGTGAAAGCTGGATTAGAAACGTCATGTTTAAAGTCATGAAGGGAAGGACAAGGAAATTCAAAGGGAATCTGACAAAGCAATGCAAACAGAAAGCAATGTGTTCTGCATGGCAGAGGAAAAGGGGCAGTTTTAGTATGCCACAGGAAGTGAGCTGGTATTCAAGCAAGAGAGGCAGAAGAGGTTACAACAATCAAGACTAAGGAAGGCTAAGGCATGAACAAAGGGTCTCAGTGTTGAGAAAGAGAAGAAGAGATGGATTTTCCGTACCTGGTAGAGGAAGATACATGTGGGGGAGAATACAAGGGAGAAAATAACTAGCCTCCATATTTCACGAGTACATGACTGTGAGGATTTTTTCATCATTTGGAGTTACAAAAAGACTGAAGTGAGGAGAATTCAAAGGAAAAGACAAGCAGCTTTTTAACACTACTCAGCCTGAGTTGTGAGCACTTGTTGATGGAGAATTGCAGAGACAGTGTGAGACAGGTCAGAGTACAGTATGTCTAGAAGCTGCTTTAGGTGGATGAACCTGGATATGGCAGTGCGATCATCTACAAAGCAGACATCAAGGACAAAGCCCTTTGAGATCCACTGTACTCATAAGGATGGGGTGCTGGCAGACAGAACACTGTGTGTGATACAAAGTTGGAAGTAGAAAGCCGAGTAAAGGACTGTGCTACAAAAAAAGGGAGCACCAGTAGAGTCCTGCCATCTTCTACAAAGAAGCTGATTGAGGCACTGCACTGCCCATAAAACACAGAGGGCACATTAAAGAGGGTTTGAGTTAGAACAAGAGAAGAGAAGAATCAAACAGCAACTGACTACACAATCAGTTCAGAAGCAAAAGGAAGGGGCAAATCGATGCACTGGGTGCCTGTTTAGTCCCAAGCACAGCCCCGTGGTTCATGTGAATCTGTGCTGGCAAACTGGGAGAGTCAGAAGAAGACTGAGTTTGGGGGAAAGAGGCAGCATGCTAAACATGCATAGTCCATCACTGGGGAGTCCTAAACTCTCTCAATGGGACAGCTAGACGGTACAAGTTAGTCACAGAGCCACTGAGCAAGGGACTGCAAGTTGTCCTGAGGCCAAGGGTAAACCTGCCAGCGGCTCTGTTTCTCTCCTCTGATGAATATTAATCAGAAATTCACCTGCTATTCATGAGAACCCCCTGGATACTGCTCAGCTTCGGTGAACAAAGCCACTGCCTTCATTTTTTTCATATAGGATATGTCTGTACTTGTGGAGTACATCATGCAGTGCAGTACCATTGCAATCCTTCTTCTCTGCTCCTGCCACTTAGGCAAAATGTTGGATGAAGGGATTGAAACACTAACTCCCAGCACCTCCTCATCATCCCTTGCAGTGAGTTAACCCAAGAATAGTTGGTGGAGCAGGAGCCAGGATCCCTCAGAAGTCCCCAAGGCAATATGGGAAGAAGGGCTTTGCGGAGCAGGGCTGATGGATGCGGAGGCTGGTGCGCTGACAGGTCTGAGCAGGGTTGCTGAAGGCAAAGCAAGGCTGAGCCAGTACTTCTACCTTTAAACTGAGGCATATGGAGGCCACACAGGAGGAAAAAGGACAGGATGGGTGGCAGCAAGTGGGTGAATATGGTGTAGGAAGAGCGAGCCTGACCATCCCTCCATCACAGCAGGTGGGAGTTTCAGGGAATGCAGCAGAGAGGCAGCGAGCTCTGCATTGAGTGTAAATTCATGGGAGGCAGGCAGGGCACCAGGGCTGCGATCCTGACCTTGGGCCAAGGCAATCTGCTTTTTAACTGGCACAACTGTAATCCAGCCTGTGAACAGATGGTACGGAGAGGAAAATACACAGGATACAAACGTAGGCTTCACAGTATCGGCTCCAAACCCAGCCAACCTTCAGCAGGAAGGTGATTAAAGACTGAAAAAGTAAGGAAAATCCTCTGTGCAGCATGACTGGTGAAGTTGGATGCCAGAGACCTGGTCCCAAAGAGCTCAATGGCTCGGCATTCTTCAGCTGAAATTTAGAAGCCATCTTTCAGTCAGTCACTGTTTCAAAGGGATGACAAACAGGAGGGTTTGTTTGCTGTTCTGACCAATCCTCAGTTGCTGTCCTGCTATCCTGAAAACTTTCACTCACACTGCTGTTCCCTGTCCTAGGGCACTGTCAAGAGTCTTTTGCTGTTACAGGTCCAGACATAAAGACATCAAATGCAGGGAAGTGACATGAACCCTTACTGTGCACAACAAAATTTGCAAGGTACTGGCATACTGTAAGCAGCAACAGACCTGAGAAATCCTGAATTCAAACACTCAGAAATGTGCCAGAAAAGTTCAGACCTGGCACTGAATTTTGCTGTGAACTCACTGGGGGTGAATTCACACACATCTTCTGGTTGCTGCCTTCTCAGCATAAATCTGTGCTGTTCAGGGTCACAGCACCTGGTATCCCTGCTTACTGGCCCGGGTCATGGATCCACTGGTCATTAGATTGAGACAAAATTGCTGTAACTCAAACTACTTCATGGTTTCATGGGTTTGGTTCAGATTTCAATCCTGGAATCCATAGTTTCGACAGTCCGAAATGTACTTCAGAAACAGATAATCAAGTAATAAAAGATGCATGTGAACTACTGTAGTTGCTGGTATTAAAACACTGACCCCGGTATACATTTGGGGACCATTATCAAGTACCAAAAGAAGTACTCAGCAGGAAAATTATAAAATCCACCTACTAAAAAGTGTTTGTACATCATCAGTACTCAGCAGCAGTGTAATAAGTGAAGCCTCAAAACCACAATTCTTTAAAACACTAAACATACTTCTAATGAGTTTACCTGGTGTCCTTCCACATCCATTGCAGAAAGTTATCCTTGCTGAAATGTCAAAATGCTCTGCAAGTTCATGCTGACAGGCCAAGGACTCTTAAGTAAGGTATGTTTTTTTGTAACTTTCTGAATTTCTGATGCATTCCATTACTTAGAAGAGGCTTGGTTTTCAATCATAACAATTCACTCCCTGCCCTCGTCTCCAATCATACCCCCACTGGAAGTAGCATTGCTTCAAGTACAGAAAAATAATACTTTGCTTTTCTGTTTTTCTTTTGTTACAGTGATCTTCACTAACATGCATGCCTATGAATGACGCTTTCTGTGAAACAGAGAAACCCTGCTGCCTTCATACTACTGTGGGAGAAACTCAAGCAGGGAGAAAACACATGGCCATTTAACGGGAAACCTGGAGGGCAGCACTGGTAGTTCATTGCTGGCCAGCAAAGCTGTGGATGCCCCATCCCTGGAAGTGTTCAGTGCTAGATTGGATGGGGCTTGGAGCAACCTGGTCTAGTGGAAGGTGTCCCCACCCATGGCAGGGGCACTGGAACTAGATGATCTTTAAGGTTCTCTCAAATTTAATTCATTTTATGATGGTCCTATAAGTCCTCTGAACTCAGAAATGAATGTAAACCCTGGCAGGACCAAAAACAGACCTGTCTTTGCTCAGAGAGACCTGTTTCCAAACTGTGCTCCAGACGTGGCGGAGTGGGTGCTACCAACTCAGACTGGGAAACAAAGCAGAATTTGCATCTCCCCTAAAGGAAAAATGCAAGGGGATATGAATGCTTAGGAACAATAATGACACAAGTGAGGGATGGGATGTGGTATGCTTGAACATAATCCTTCCAGTGCTGCTTTCCTACCCTGCAGCACTCCCTCTCTCCCACCCCTAAGTTTCTCAAACCTGGCTCTGCCAAAACCCCTTTTTCCTATCCTGTGGCTCCTGGACATGCCAGTCTTGCATTGCCACCAGAAAGCTCTGCCAGCAGAAGACTGGGCAGTGCTCTGACAGTGTTCCCTCATGAAAAATGACACTTCCAAAACAAATGCTTCAGCTTAATGGATGTTAGGCTGCTGTAATTTTAAGTCATTAAACTTGCAGCTCTGACAAACACTCTCAGTCTGTTCCTTCCAATTACCAGGACCAAGCAGATTTAGACAGCGGAAATACAGCAGGCTCTCACATTTCTTTACTATAGCCTGACTTCTTGTTATTTTCCCTTTCCTCACTCCACCCTTGCCCATGCTCTGCTTATTTATTGCACTAGTGGTGCTGTTATGCCTTGCAAATCCTTTTGCAGAGCAACATCCCCACTCAGCCAGAGTTTTCACAGAGAAATTCTTCCCCCATTCCTCATTGTTTCCCTGCTCATTAGCTTTGCTAAGCCCTTTTGGCTGTCAATGTACAGCAGCATTTACGCTGACTGACAGTGACCGAGCAAGAGGACATTGACATTACTGCCTCACAACTTGCTGGAATCTGCTGTTATCCAGTGGTCTGTCTTAATTCCCTCTGACTTTATGGCAGCCTTTTTTTGATTTGAGTCTCTCCTCCTTATCTGTATTTCCTTCCTGTCTTTTATTTTCTTCTCTTTGTCCATCACCGCTCTTGAACCTCGTCCTCCAAATTCTCTGAAAATACCCCCTTGAAGAAGCTGTTGTTTGAAAATTGGTTCTGCTGGTAATTGGCTCTGATGCAAAAGTATATGCACTGGAAGATTGTTGGAGTAAAGACTGTCACCCATCCTCCCTGCAGAGGGTCCACCTTAATCAGATCACCTGAGACCCCTCCCCAAAACACAGGAGTGGACAGACCACCCATATCAACGCATCCAGATGTATGTGACAACAAGCAACAGTCTGGCAATGTTCAGGGCAGAAGAGTCCCTGAGAAGAAAAGATGTACAATTAACCATTAGGCTATTCTGTTTTTCTGCCCCACTTACTCCTCATTCTCTCTCATTTCCAACAGGCTTTTTATTTTAATATCTTTCTTCTCCTTTTCCTTTTCTTCATCCTCTTTCCTCTCCTCTTGCTTTGTTCTCTTGCTCTTGGAATCTACCTTTCTCCCCCTTGGCAAAGCATACATTGAATATCAATGTCAAAAAATAAAATAAAGACCTCAAGGGTTATGAATTATCTGTCCTATTTTAATAATTAAAGATGAATACACAGGGCCAAGGCAGCTTAGGCATTTCTCTGAACAATCACATTATATCAGAAATGTCTTGCATTGCCCCTAGTGAAATACATCAAAGAAACTCCCACCCCTGTATACACAGCAGTTGTCCTAGTCCTGCCCTGAGACCATTTGGCAGCCAGTCAACCTGGGTTTGATTGGGGACTATATATTTAGTTTCAATGGATAGGATTTGATGGGTTTTGATAATTTGCAACTTCCAGCTAAAGAAAAGAAGCTTATTATTAAATGCAAATAAAATGAAGTCCAGCTGTCTGGATGCAGATAGCAATTACAAAAAGCTCATGAGGCCCTCTGGACATCTTAACTTGTCCAATGAACATGGTCAGAGACCAAAACCCGTGCTTCAGATGAGCTGCAGCCAGCAGTATCTCAAAAGAGTGACACAGGTGACTTCAGAAAGCACAGGCAAAAAAGAAGACTGGGAGAGCTGAGAGATAAAGGAATGGCAAAAGGTTTGTAACTTGAAGAAAAGGGCTGTCTAGTTTTTAAGAGCACCCCAACTTCATTTGACAGCAAGCATCATACCCTGCTCCACAAAACAACTGGGTTAAATCAGAGGAAGAGAGTGCAGGACTTACCACCTCCAACTTCTCAAAGTGTGAGTGTAATGGAAAGAAAGGAAGGAAAAGACTTATTATGAACTTTCAGTCCCTTAGGGAAGAGAGAGAAGCAGTGACTACATGCCCTGGCAGGAGCAGAAGTTGTTTCAGGAAAAAAAAGAAATACAAAAGGAAGAAGAAATACTTCTAACCTCTCAATTATACATGGACCAGCCAGAATCTACTTTTACCCACAGAGAGGGCAACAGGAGACCTTCAAAACTCTGCTCTTTGGCTGGAGATAAGTGCCACATGCCCCAGTGGTGTTATACAATGATGTATTTAATAACTTGACAGTAAAGGCTACAGGCTGCAACCTATAGTGAAATGCACAAAGTCTAAAGTAAAGGAAGTGGTGTGCTCCTTTTTCCTAATCCTTGTCTCCAGAAAGGCATTCAATTGCCTCCTGCAAAACTCATGCTAACCCAGCAGCAGAGCCTGTGACACAGATGATAGGCCAGGCCTTATGGACTGCTTGGAAAGCATGACGGGATGCAAGTCATGCTCAGCTCCACCCTTGCTACCTCTGTCTCTCTGTGTGACATCGGATCAGAAGCCATTTCACAGCCTCTGCACCTTTTTGTTACGTGACATGTAACAAGAAGAGGAATGGATATTTTTCACGAGCATTGCCAGAGGTGAGAATACTTTGGATGTGAAATTCAGTTCACGCTGAGCAAGGGAGACTTTCATTCTGCCCTAACTCCAACAGCTTTGTTACCAAGCCCTGATGCTGTATTTGTGTTAGCTTTTCTTGTGTCATTATTTTTTAGAGGAGAAGCAGCAGATCAGGCATCTGACTTGTTTGGTTTAATTCATCCAAATACCTTAAATGTGTGCAATGGTCTGGGTCATTTCCTTCTCAGTCCAAACAAGCTTTATCCATTATTTCCTTCTGATTACACAAACCAAAAGCAGGACTGAAACTGCCTTGATGTTCAAAACCCCAAATCCGAACGTGCTTCACAAGCAGTTCCCTCAACTCCACGCAGAGGAGTTCAAGGAAACAAGCCCTTGCACCTTCTTCTGTTGTTCTGTCACTCTCAGCAGGAGGCAGTCAAAAAGTAGGGCACGGACCAGCAGGACCCCAGGGGAGTGGGTGATGTTGTCAGTGCTCAGCAGCTTCTTTCCCAATATCAGATCCTCCGCCCGTGTGGCTGTGGTGGCTCCCGCCCCCCTCCTGAAAGACCCAGCTGAGACAGACTCCGGACAGCCACATTTCCCACCCACGGCACCTTCCCATCCCAGCAGGGCTGCTCGGGTAATGGAGCGTTTGTGCGTCCCTCTGGTTCAGCCCTTGCAGACCCCGTCTTTAGGGGACTGATGAAGGGAAAAAAAAAATTTCATGGGGTGACATAAAACAAATGAATTTTTCCTCAATAAATCATTTTAGAGAGACTATTGACTCTAGGACCTTTGAATGCATCGACCCATTCATAAAAATCTCATCTTCTCTTGGTACCTTGTACACTTTCCTTCCCTTCCCCTGTCACAACCACTACACTTCATTTTCTTTTCCTTTCTCTTGCTGTTTCTTTTCTCTCCTTTTTTTCCATTTTGACCCCGTAATCCTATCTTAACCTTCTAATCCTCTCTGCAGTTCCCTCTTCTTCCCTGATCTCAGCTCCATATCATTCACAGGCTGCCACACTGACAGGAGAGAAAGAACAGCAGATACTTACTGAAGTATTACCATAAAGATTAAAGCTAGCAAATACCGCGACTCGCTCCTTCCCTCCAGCCCTTGGCCTAATGAAAACACTCTGCACTCTTTCTCTTTTCTTGGAAACAAAATGACAAAGCCCTATAATCTCTAAGGTGAAAGAAAAAAGAAGGCCCAAAAGTGATTAAAAGGATAGAAAAGCTAGCAGAAAGGGAAATAGAAGTGGGAATAATATTATTTAACACTTCTATGAGACCTGACTGACGATATTATGTCGACCTGCAGCATTTTGTGCTTTCCCATGTGTGCCCTTTCTGTCTGTATTCACCTCTTATCCCCAATGCTTGGAGCATAAGCCCCCTGAAGGAGAATTCTCATTTTTGTTCCCTGTGTGCTCAGGACCCAGCAAAAAGAGATAGAGATGCACAGCCCTGGCTCGCACGGCCACAGCAGGAACAAGCAGAGCTCAAGGCACTTCACAAGGGACATAGCTATTACCAACACCAGGCTGCCAGGAGCACAACAAAAGCCCAGTAAGATGGGGTGACTCATGCATGGTTAGGGAAGGGCACTACCAGGAGGAGAACTTGGACAACCTGAGTGCTGTCTGTCCCTCAGCCTTGCTGCATCCAGGACATCAACACAAGAGGATGAGGGCAGACCACCAGAATGAGAGAGCATGTTGGATAAATGAGAAGAGAGAAATTAAAAATGAATGAGAGAAGTTTAAAAAAAAAAATAATAAAAAAGCAACTGAAAAATCCAAAGAAAACTGAGGATGAAAGGAAAAAAAAAAAAAAAGAGAGAGAAGGAAAAAGTAGAAAATAAAGAGCTGAGCTACATAGGGCCAGATAGTGAGGAAGAACTTCTCCAGAACATGGAAAGAGGTAGCTTGTCTCCGGAGCAGGAGGAGGAAAATATATTTGTGACAGCAAGAATGCAATGCCTTGTCCTCTTTGAGGATCAGCCTTTTCAAAATATAACTAGAATACTGTGGCACTATAAACCAGGTAACTGTGTCCAGCCAGGACAGACATGCATGAAGATCAGCCCTCTCCCTCGCTTTGACATGTTCATCTTCCTCTTGTTTCCCCATCAATCCAGACACAAGTGCAGAGACAAGGGGTACCATGCTGTGGTACCAGGAGGTACCGTGCATGAGGTACCATGCAATAAACCATGCACAGGATGCAGAACAAATGCACCTGAGTCCTGCTACGCACAGAGCTTTATTAGAGAGGTAAAACTACAAGAACTGCACAGGAAGATAAACCTGCACACAGAAGCTCAGCTCTGACCAACTCACAGCAACTGGTCCTGATCAGTTTGGAAAAAGTCTTTTCTGTGAAACAACAAAGAAGCGAACCCCACTTAAAAAAACAACCAACCAACCAGCAACAAACGAAGCCAAAATCACAAACCCGACCTGCCTATCTTTTCCACAGATCTAGTCAACTCAAACAATTAGAAAGAGGAGCTTGACATAACTTTTTCTTTCTTCCTGTGTAAAGTTCACAACAGTGTTATTGCCACTGGACTCTTCTGTCCAAAGAAAGGGGCTATTTTATTCATGGCAGACCAAGCTGATGAGTAAAGAGGTGCATGTCACCCTCTCACTATGCAGTGAGAACCATGCACTTGCCTGGACTGCTTCCATCAAAAGATCCCAAAGCACTTGATGAATAGTCCATTAAAGCCTGGCAGCACCTTTGGGAGATGGAGAAGGAACAATGGACGATCACTTCAGTCATCACAGAAGGGCATCTCCCTTTGGACATGAAAAGCAGAGCTTGTTAGCAGTGCACAGATGCACCGCAAGACAATTTAAGGAAACAGGAATACCTCTCGCAGTTAAAAGTACAGAGGCAATTAGGTAGCTAACATAAAGTGAAATTTGGCCAGATGACAATAAAGCGACCCTGCTTTTACCAAGCATTATTTAACACCTCTCATTAACAGAGGTCAAAGCACTTTTTGGAGGTGTTAGGTATTTTTATCCCTATCATATACCAAGTAGACAAGGAAAGGGAATACAAGGAAGGGGAAAGGGTGTGCCAAAGTCCACACACAGTAAGAAGCAGAGTACAGAACAAACCCTGGGTTTTCCAGGCTTGTTATCCTATCTGGTATGCCATCTCCCACATTATCTCCGTGCTCACTGCATCTGGACACATCTGCATTTAAAACTCTTTGATGATGAGGTGAGACTCTATGCATCCAGCTAGCCACTAACCATTCCAGGCTACAAGTCCACAGACCAAGCTTTCAGTGTGTCCTCACTGCAAACCACAGATTTCCCCAGCAATGATCACCTTCCTCTGTGTCACAACGCAGAGTACATGCTTAACAAACGTCTGTGACCACCACACCAGCACTTCCACCTGCAAACAGCTTGGCTGAAGACTATTGCAAGGAGCAGAACCTGACCCAAGCACCACTCAGGCTTTGCTGTGCAGGATGCTCCAGCACAAACTGCTGCGGTGTTCAAAGGCAGCACCACAAACCGACATCTTCAGCTTATAACATTTTGCTTTCTGGGAACGGGATGAGAGCACTGCTAGGAGAACCTGTCATCCTCCTAAGGATGCATTGTTTTCCCAGAGATCAGGAGGATCCCAACTGGTTTTGTGTTTCAATGGCAGTGGCACAGAGGGGATCCTGCTACTGAAGTCTCTTTTGGACCAAGCTGGCATGTACTTGGGAGTCATCAAAATTTGTTGGCCTATTATGTCCATGCCAGATAGTCAGATAAAAAAGGACTGCCTTGCAGAGCTGCACTTTGTGTCAGACAGACTTGGTTGGGCAGGCTCCAAGGTGCTTCTCCTCCCTACTGTTTAATTACTGTGAACGGAGGTTTTAACAGAGAGAGATGCTATTTGAGACAAGGCTGGTTAGAGAGATAGCCAGGTCCTTGGAGTTAGTAATTAATTACCAGGCATTCTCAATCTTACGACATTAACTGCTTACCCTTTTAAATAGTAGTAAATTGGAGATACGTGTCTAATTAGAGTTGTAAAATGCTTTAGAGGATTGAACAGAGAGAACTTACAGAGATGGAGTGGGAGGTAAAGTGCTCTCTAGGAGGAAAGGAGATGTGGGAAGGAGATGATATGAAAGGCTGTTTTAGCTTGTAATGTACCAAAGTCCTGGTTATCTGAAGGGACTTCCAGCTCTGCCAGGCTCCACAGGTGCATGCTCCCAGAAGAGGGGAAGCAGGTAGGGTACTGGCTGTGCACAGGGTTTTTTTTTTCCCTAGAAGGTCTCAAACAGACCTTGAACTCTGCCACTACGATCTAGCAGTTACTGTATTTCACATCCTAAGTGCAGGCATATCCCCATCCACCCCAAAGATTTCAGGAAGTACATACCAATAGGCTGTACTAAACACACACTAGGTTGGTATTACTTTTAGGAGATCAAAAACTCTAGGGGCTTTCACTAAAGAGACAAGTCTGGATTTACTGTTCTTCAGAAACACACACTTAGAAGATCAACTTCCTCCACCTGCCCCTTAATTTAAACAGGGGAAAAAATAATAGAAAGTTAGCTATCCACTGCTGGATTTCAGTTGAGCATCATGTGATCTCAGTCTCTGCTACCAGCAACTTACTAGAGTGCTATTTCAGGTCAAAACCACACCAAGCAGTGTATTTTTTGCAAATGCTTTTCACTTGCACATTAGTACTCTCCAGCAGGCTCTCCTGGGAACTGAGGTCAGTCACATGGTTTAAGAAGTCTGTTACAAAGCAGAAGGACTTCTTGTTTCATAGGAAATAACATAGCTCAAATAAAGTACAACTGAAGTAATCATAGTGGTCTAGTATGTAGTCAAGTAACAAGCAGGTCCAAAAGAGTTTGCTCTAAGGCAGTGTGTATTAGACATTTCTCCTTTTCTATCTCTGATTTTTAAAGTCACATCTCCATTCACCAGCATCCATGCTCATTTCTTCCTGCCTGAATACTTTTCTCCCTGCTTCCTCACCTGTGAAAAATAACCTAATGACCTTTGAAAGATGCTGATGAGAGTTTTATTTCAATGGTGTGCAGAGTGGCAGAGTTCTGGGGATGTTTTGTACTTTGGTGCAGCAGGAGGACTGGTTTCACAATGGCTTTTGCCAGATGGCCTTGGGTTGCCTCTACTCAAAGACAGTACTTAGTATCTTCTATCTTCATGGGACTAAGTCTTGGAGACAGCAGATTCCTTGGGCAAAATCTTTTGTATGGTAAGATTATAAACAAAAAGATGAGTTATAATCAAAGTTTGACACTTTTCAAAGGCACTGAGTGCAACAACTGTCTGAATGTCTGAATTCCGATTAGTTTAATTACAATCTGCCTTCCAAAACAGTCCCTGCAGTTCAAACTGGATGCTTTCTCCTTCTTTTCTTGTCTTGAACCCGCTGTCATTTGCTGTTTAATACTTACAGGGTTCCACCTCAGAAGTGACTGTGCTTGACTGATGAGCAGAGCACAGCAACCTCTCCACAGGAGCATTCTTACACCATTACCAGAGGTGACACCTCACTTCAAAGACTCCAGGGAAGGCAAAAAGACTGCTTAAAGAAACAGTTACTTTTAAGAGAAAAAAAAAATAAAAATAGGAGAGCTCCATAAAACAAGAGCTCAAATGAGCAGTGCATTGACTCAGTTTACAAACAAGTAAGAAAAAGGCATTCTGCCGGGTTATACCCTGTCTTAAGCAGAAGCACTGACCAAGTAGACAATGTCAGGTGATGCACATTCCGGAAGGAATTATCTGAGTTACCTCGCTGGCTTCTAAATTAACTACAGTCATTCAGAAATTAAGATTAATGCATGGCAAATTCATAAAAATCCTCTGTTCAGAATGGACAAGAACCCAAACACAATGATAGGATGCGCTGAGACAAAGGGAAAAAAATGAGGCTAAATGCAGTACTCTACTGCAATACAATGCCCCATATCAGGTCATCCTATCTGCAAAAGATGCAATAGAAATAAAAAGAGTTCAGGGACAGGTGACAGCAATGAGTTAGAGACCTCACAAAATATCTATAAGAGGGGAGATTGAAAACACTGGGGCTTTTTGCTTCAAAGAGGAAACAAAGCAGGCTGGATAGTGAAGGATATATAAACTGATGAAGAATACAGCAAAAGCAAACATAGTGATAAAGGTAGGGAGCATCCCATACAACAAACACTACCCATGTAAGGCTGGATGGGATTTGCTGCTTTCCTACTAAGTGCAATAATGTATGTAATTCACTGCCACAAGGTAACATCCAGGCCTAACTCTATCCCAAAACGCAGTATGTTACAGGATACCAATGGTCACTTCATACATGATGGGCAAATCCCTGCTCATGTCCCCTTTCCTCTAACACCAATGATATCAATCCTCTTTCTTCAGACTACAAGCAGGAAACAACCTGTCCAGGACACAGAAATTTCTCCTATCAGCAAGTAATTTCTATGATTCTGCATATTTGCCCCCTTACGAGGTTTTTGTATTTTCTTATATAATGCAAATTTTAAAATGCAAGATACTGATGTAAAAGGGTTCTGCTATCATCTGCTGTTTCTTAAATTCTTCTGTTTGGGAGGAAATTCATACATACTAAACAAGAGTCTGTTTGAAAGGCACTCTCTCTTAAGGACTTTTAAGTGTTCAAGCAAGAGAGGAAAATGATCATCCTACGTTTTAATGAGTTCATGGAGGACTTGAAAAGAAACTTTCCTTTCAGATGGCTTGTGTCCTAGCAGCTGAAAATTCCCCTGTGTATCATGTCACCCCTAGTGACTCTGTGATCTCCACAAAATGCTGCGTCTGGCATTCCCTGACCAGTCAAGGAGTGCACTTTCTCAGTAAACTTCTAGGGAACAGACAGCTTGTTTCAATAGATTTATAGTATCAACCCCTGAAAGGACCTGCCACCTACGTAGTTCCAAGATTTACAGTCCTGTCATTTCCTATGACCCCATCAAGATCTTCCCCAGCAGAGCTGTGTGAGCTGTTACACACTTTGTAACCACCTTTTTAGATATCCTGCTTTACTCCTTTCCAAAAAAAGTGAATAAGCACATCAAAACCCAACAAAACACTTAGCACTGCTGTGTAGGTGTCTCCTGTCAATTTTCTCCCTTCCTTTACAGAAATGCATGAAAGTAGCTTCCTCCTTTACAAATATGCTTATTCTGTGGACCGGAATCTCCATTCCACTGAGGAGAACATTCAGATGGAAAACACCAGTCATAGATTTCCTTGGGAATACAAAAGAAGTCGAATGTTCCCTCCCACAGCTTCATTTCCACTAAATTGGAAATGCCAAGATCTGGCCTTTCTGACCATAACTGAGGAAAGATGCTCTCCTGCTTTTGCATTAGGAGATGTTAATATGATATTCTAATCCAGCAGCCAGTTAGGTAGCACAGCTCTGAACAGGACCTAAAAACTGGGGTTCCAGCCAGCAAAGATTTTTGGTCACCTATGCCTGGCCACTAATTTGCTGAGATAAATCTCCTTTTCAAGCCTCAGTTTCCCACATTACAAAATGGGGATAAATAGTGGCTTGTCTCAAAGGGGAAATCAATTAAAATACTTTGAGATTCAGAAATGGCAGAAGCTACAGAGCTAAATAATCTCCAAGTACTCAAATGCCCTGGCATAGATCTGACAACAACTTTTCTACCATGTTTTTAATAGAGGTTAACATTTTCATTTTCTGTGAGCATATTTTAGTCTCTATCACATAAAAGCAAGGTCTATGTAAGGCACCAACAAGCAGAATGCACAATCATTAATTTCTGCAAAGCAGCCTTGGTGTCTGTGAAAACACTTCAGGTAACCTAATAAATTAGAATAATAAACACAAAGGAAACCAGGGAACAAGCAAGGACAGGGCAGAAATCACAAACAGAGACCGACAGCATAATATATGGTTCAACAGCAGTCCAAGCGGGGCCTCCCTGAAGCACTGGGAAGCCTCTGGGAGGCACACGTGGGGTGGACGCTGTCCAAGTCTTGGTACTGTTCCTTGTTACTCCCCGAATCTCGTCCGAGCGAGTTCAATTTAAATATCGGTGCGCACGCCGCCAGGGCCTCTCCCCACAGTGCCCGCAGGGAGAGCTCCGGCTGGAAGCGCGGCGCGGCCCCCGGAGCCACAAAGCCCCAGCCAAGGAACTTGAGACCCTGGAGCCACAAAGCCCCAAGGCAGGGAGCTTGTGCTGATGCGAACACGAGCCTCAGCAGCGCCCGCGGTGAAATGGTGCTGCAGCGGGGCATGTCCGGCTGCTGCCAGCAGCACAGAGCCTGGTGTCAGCTGCGGGGATGGAGAGGGCTTCGGCCGCCCAGGGGGGTCAGGCAGTACCCTCTGCCGGAGGGCAGGGAGCAGAGGAGAGGGAGGATGAGCAAGCCCGCTTCTAAACAGGTTACTTTTGGCTCCTTATGCAATCTGCACTCCTACAGAAGCAAATCAACCCCCGAGGGGAGCAGAGGGAATCTTTAGTGCTGGAAAAGCATATTACTTTCCTGCAGGAGAGTTCTCTTGCTCTTAGCACCGCTTTCTGGTGTTGTGGTACTGGCAGTACCCCTAACGAAGTTCTCCTGAACTGTGGCTCCCGACACCAGCTCTGTCCTGGCATCACTATATCCCTTATGCTGCTCCAGACCTACCTCTTTCCTCAACACATCAGGCTTATGCATCTTAACTGCTCACTTCTATTTCAGTCCCAAGTCTCTTCTGAACAGAAACTGTCGTTCACATAAAAATGATGAGGACAGGCAGAAAGAATTAGACTGTGAGGAAAGATTCGGCAGACTTGTTCCATTTTCTGCCTGGATCAAGCCCTGAACCCACAGGAAGCCTCCAGAGGTACTCTCTGCTGCAAACGTTCTGTGACATTTAAGAGACCTCCCAGTGAGTCCTGGGAGCAGAGCAATGGACTTCTAGGGGAAAGTTCTGTCTTTGCCACACAAGGAACTGATGCTATTTATAACAGTTCCTGCTGTCCCCAACTGGGCATGAAGACAATCAGCATCTGTCCACACCCTGGGGGAAACTGCAGAACCAGAGACGTGGTACATGTATCTGTGCAGTGCCTGCTGCTCCAGCATGAAAACGGCAGGGTGGGCAGAGAGGAGCTGTGAAGGGCTCAGCCAGGGCTGGGGAGATGAGGGGCTGGGGAAAGGGGCTGGGGGAAGGGGATGGTACCACAGGGGATGGGTTTTGCATGCAAGTGTCTGTTACTTGAGATCATACAGATGGTTTCTCTTTAGTTGTGGTTTTGAAAAACCCCCTGCCTACTCTGCTGGAGGCCTTTTCCTGCTGAAGCCAAACCTGGAGCTCCCAGACATAGGAAGAGAGCTCAAAGGTCTCTGAAAACAGAGACTGCATTATGCTGGGGAGCTGGGAACTGGAACTCTATACAGGTAGTCTTGCATGCTTTGTCTGCTTGTTCTGACAGGACAAAGCCCAGGAGCTGCACTCTGACCTGGTCCTCCTGCCTGGCAACTGGTTTCCCCACAGCCTGCCTCCACCACCCCCCTCTATATGGCAGCCCCCCTTCCTCCCACCCTGTCCTGCACGACAATCTGCTGACTGTAATTCTCTGGCTTGAAGAGGGGCCCTGCCTGTTTTCCCCCATTCCTGCTGCTCACATGGAAGCTTCCTCTCTCTTACTTTCCTCTCTGACACATTCAGATTCCCTGCAAGGAAAAACCTTCATGTTGCAAGGCCTTTCTGGGGCATGGGTCTCCTGTTCCTCTCCCCTACGCCAGCAGCAGCATACACATTTGTTTCCTTGCTCCATTAAGCCAGTAAATGAGGCTGGCTTAGCTCAGCACCGTGAGCTGGTGCTCTGAGCCCAGGATGTGTCTCAGCACAAGAAATAACACTGATGGGCGCAAAGGAGGGATTTGTGAGTTTGGCACCACACTGTTCCACCCCCTGACACTGAGGAGAGCAGCTTCTGGAGACCAAATCAAGCAAGCTAATGTAGCCTGCAAATGTTTTGGGGGTTGGCCAGGTGACCATACTGCCTTCTTTGAGGCCATCCCCCCTGCTCCAGGAGAGTATAAATCAATGCAAGGCAACATCTGCCAAGATATTGACTTTGGCTCTGCTCACGGACTGCCTGCTCTTCAGAGATGGGTAATATTCAGCTTGATTGTCTCTCACCGCCAAGAGGAAGTTTCTCTCTATGCTTAAAATCACTGGGATGAGCCAAGGAGGAATCGATCTGTGGGAGAGAAATGCTGACAAGAAAACACAAGTCAGAGACAGGATGAGAGTGGACGATGGGTGAGCAACGGAGACAGCCTCTGGCAGCTTGCCTGGCCAGGTTAGCAACAGCCTGGGTCACTACAGCCAGAGCAAGATTAACACCAAGCACATTACTCCAAACTTTACAGCTGGCCCCTTTATGCTCTTCCCCTCCTTCCCTGAATAGCTTTTCCTCTCTTAAATTGTTCCTCAACCTCTTAAAACATCCTTTCCCTACTCACCCCTATGTCCTCACTGCACAGGAGTTTTCTCATTGCTTCATGTGCACCCAGCTCTCTGCTAAAGGCGTGACGCTCAGGAGTTGCAAGGCTTGCCACCCACTCCACTTTGGGCCTTATGTTACATGCCACCTCCCTGGTGGTGAAAAGCCCCAGGACTACTCATAAATTGCATCACATCCACCCCTCAGGTAGACTCAAATCCTCATGGGCTCATATACCAATGCACAAAGTGATTTCATACCGATAAAAGGTGACATTTCATTAACAGAACATGCTGACAAAGCCTCATGAAGTGAGCATTCAGCAACATCATCAAACTTGCCTGGGATAAAACACTGAGTCTTCGACTTGTTTTTCCCTACCATGCTTTTGGTAAAACATCCTGTAGGTCCTGTGGCCCTCCAAGGGCAGTAGATGTGAAAAAAAAATCTGAGTCCCTGCAGAAGAAAATCAGTTTTAGGGATATTTTTGACACTGATTGTTACTTCTGTTTGCCAGATAGGTTAAGTGTCACATGCTTGGAGTGGAGTGGCACTGATGACAGTCTCCTTGGAGCACATCATCATGTTCCTGAGATGGAAGGGAGAAGGTCAGCCACAGCTAAAGAAATGGGTAAAGACCTCCTGGCCAGGCTCACTCAGCATCTCACTGAGGCACTTCCCTGAACCTTTCAGCTGTGTTTCTGCCTATGCTTCTGCTGTTTTCTGAGCCTGAAGGTGGCACAGAATCAAGCAGCAGAGGTAGAAGAGACCCAAAGGAACCATCTAATCTGTTCTACTCTGTGAGAGACGGATCAGTTCTACTTTGTCATTTGTGGCATCTGTCACTCCTCGTACATGTCTAGTCTGTTCTTAAAGCCCTCCAGTGATGGAGTTACACAGCCTCCCAGGGAAATTTGATTCAATGTTTTGCTATCTTTACTGTTGCAGAGCTTACTGACATTAAACCTGTCTTTCTTGTTACAATCTTAAACTCCTCCCCATCTTCTTCTGCAGAAGACATCATTCCTTTCTTTTGTATCCTATGTACCTGCATGCTGTTATGCATATCTCATGTTTAATCCCCTCTTCTTTAGTCCTAACAGCCCAATTTCCATTCATCTCTCCTCTTGAGTATGCTGTCTAGACCTTATGATCATTCCCACTTCCCTCTTCTGGAGTCCTTCCAACTGGACCACATCTCCTTAGAAACATAAAGCACTCCAAAGAGACACAGGACCCTACTGCAGTGATCAGCAAGCAGCCAGCACTACCACTGAAGCAGGGACACAGCAACAGCACAGCACAACGATGCTGTAAAATCTAATGTGTGCCCTTCCTTCTCTCTGCTCTGGGAGCTGGATGCTGCTCCCACATTGAGCTAACTGTGGGGGAAAAAAAAAAAAANAAAAAAAAAAAGGGCATTTAAAAGGCTAACTGATCTGACCATGTCCAAAGTCCTTGACCCACCTGGCTTGCATTTAAGCATTACTTCCCCAAGTCAGGGAAGAACAAAGCTGCACGTGTTCCTCCACCTTGGGACACACTTTTCAAATTGATAGACCTGCATGCCTCTGACTCATTGCCAGCATTGGAGACCAGCCAGGAGAATAGGCAGGAAAGAAATGCCACTCTAAAGGCCAATGAATACGCATGAAGCATGTTACGCAAGAACCCCCGTGGACCCCCTTACCCAGGTAAAAGTCCTACAGATGGCCCATCCCTAACCACAGTTGATGCAGTGGGGAGGATGTGTGGGTGGACAGATAATTTGATATTTAACTGAAAAAACAAAAATGGGTTTAATGCAGTGCAAGGAAGACAGATTGCCTGCAGCACCTTCTGCTCCTGATTATGGATGCCAATCTCAGGTTTCCCTTAAGTGTAAAAGCAGCCTAGATATGTGGGTTTTCACCAAAGCTTCAGAGACAGTCCTACAAGAAGTGCCATAGGAGGTTAATAAAGAGTGACCAGCACCAAGGAACATCCCTGTTACTGCACCAGCAGCTGACTTTAGTTTTCTGTAGCATCTTATGGTTTCATGCCAAATGGAGGGAGCAAATGTGGGTCTGTCTCCAAAGTTTCTACAGCTTCTGCAATGGACAAATCTGGCTGAAATGATCATAACTCACCAGCTAAAGACCCGATGCTTCAAGGTTACAGAGGTCTGACAATTTGAACACTGAGAACTTTCCCTAACATTGCACCAGCATTGTCTTTTAAGTGCATCTGCCTTCTTTGCCACTTGCACGTGAAAATCTCAGATCTGCATTCCAGTGCTGATGTGTCACCCCATGTGTGCATCATGCACGTGTCAAGCTTCCCACCCAAGAAAGAGCTGCAACAGAGGGAGAAAAAGCCCCCAGTTGCTGAGTACCGAGTTCCAGGAGTAGAATCACAGCACACCAAGAACACACTGCAGTGTGTTCCTCTGCTGACAGCAGCAAGGTGGCTTTCACACCAGCCTGCAGCCTAAGCTCTTGCCTGTCAATCACCTCATAAATTAATGGGATCTCCTACCACTCCATTTCCAACTTGGATCACAACTGAAAGCGGGAGAAACACATCACTGGGATGGTAAAAGGCATCCAGCTATATTTCTGCTAGGAAGAGAAAGAGCTTTACTGGTGACACAGCCCAACTTCTTACTAGCCCTCCTACACACACCCTTTCTGTGAGCTCACAGAACATATATGCACCAGGCATTCTGTGTAGGAAGAGAAAATAAATACACTGTGGGAACAGTCTGAAGAGCTAGAGACAGGGGACAGAACTCGCCTGAGAAATGTCAGGGGATTCTGGAAGGACCACCCCTATTTAACCAGCATGCAAAGGCTAAGGGGACAAGCAAATGTGAAAAGGGGGGAGGGCAGGCTGCAGCAGACCCTCTCCATCTTCTTCCACCAGCTTAAAACCTCCCCTTGTCCTTTGACTCGAGAGAGCTGCTAATAAACCTGCCTGCACCAAAGGGACAAACATGGCCCACTAAATCACAGCCCACACATGTCTCTGCTTGTAGGAGGAGGGAGGCTCAAAAGCCCCTTCCCCTGTGAAGCCCCAATAAACAACTGCCTCAGCTGGTGCAGGCCCCCTGCTCCATTGCTGCAGGGACGGGGACTACGGGTCATGTTACATCATATTGGGCAGAGAGGGGACAATCATTTTTCAGGGAGTAATCTCTCCTGGAATCTCGCTTTTCTCCAAGCTCAGAGGACACCCTGGAATAGATGGGGGTTTCCTAGCATACCTGAACTACCTGCAGCACTCAATAATTGCTTCCTTGCAGTGGCAACGTTTTCCTCCTCTCTCGAGCATTTTCCAATTCCAACATGCTTATTTGTGCCTGGTCCTCTCTGTGACGTGCTTTCCTTTCTATTCTCTGATCAGATGAGCACTGAGCCTGACCACGGACAAATTCCTGCCGACTCCAGTTGGGAATCTGGGCTGGGGGTGGGAACGAAACTCACTACAAAGGAGCTGGTGTGAAAGAGTCAGCTAGGCTTTGTCACTGTGGTTCCTCTCCTCCAAAGGAAAAGGAAGAGATAATGATGTTGGAACATTTTAACCTTTCTTTTTCTGAGCTTGATAGGCTTGGCCTGAGGCACCTTTTCGAGCAAAAACAGGCTGGTGCAAGATTGATTGGTTGGGTGCAGAGTTTAAAGGTAATTTTCTCTTGTCACATGCACATAAATTATTGTGGCTCAAGCTGTGATCAGCTCTACATCTCACTTGTTCGACTGCTTTTATGCCTGGGCTCCTATGAGGGGTTGCAAGAACCATGTCCAGTGCTCCCTAAGCATCATCCAACATAAATATATATCAAAAGCACCACAGGCATACACACAAAATTAGTGTCTTGGTTTAAGGTGAGGCAGGGGCACATGCCTGCAAATCTGTACAGACAGGGCTTCCAGCTGCAGAAGTTGCTGCTAGAGCCTTGTTTTGCTCATCTATGGACCTTTTAAAAATGTTCTGTCCATGAACGCCAGGGCAAGGAAAACTCATCCACTCAGATTATTCACAAGGGGGAGAGAAAAGAAGATGCACATGCACACACACAAAGGAAGCACAGCTGCAGCCAAAGTGAATTCATTTTTAACATTCATGAAAGTATTCACAGAACACTTCAGTGCTATTTGCCTAAATTTTGCAGTTTGGAGTAAACACTTGAGCCAGCGCAGGCTGTATGTTCTAGGCGCAGTAGTACCACATCAGGGAGTAGAGGGGGCTCCTGGATCCAAGTCACAGATTCACACCACGTCCCCAAGTACATGTGACTCCCTCACTTTATGGCACAGACTCACAATCTGCCACCACATAGTTCCTGACTTTTGATCCTTGGAAAAGGACTTTGCAAGTACCCACAGCCACCACATTTCCCATCCATCACAACTTTATGCAACAAAGGCGTGTGAGGTCTGCCAAATTTAAACACAAAAGCAGTGCCAAACAATGACAGCTCTGGCATGTCCCTGGTCTGGGGGAGCAGACCTCTTTCCCCACCTCTACTCCCCCATCCCTCTTCTCAACTAAACCCCATTAACTGGTTACTTTTCCTGTGTATTCCAAGCAGTTCAGACAAGGGGAAATGCTACAGCACACAGGGGAGACTCAGCTGAAGCCCTGAAGACAAGAGCTGTGTGAGTTGTCTCTTCCTCCTTCATAAATACAGCTGAGACAACGACTGGATAATTGGCTAAGTGCCTGTCAGCTTAATAACAGAGAGAGAGAGAGAGAGAGAAGCAAAAGGCGAGATTTGTATTTACTATTCAAAGTCATGGATGCTGCCTGCCAGTGGATTTCAACACGGGTTTTGTTTGCAGAGAAAGGCATGAAAGGTGACTGGATGTGCAGCTCCGAATCGTGGTCTCATGGTGTGAGGGTGGACAACCAGCTCGGGATGGAGGGAGGCAGCAGAGCACTGAGGTAGCTGCCATACAGGCACTGTTGTGTTCCTGGTTAAAGTATCCGTGGTTTCCTACACTGGAAAAGCATCACCACCGCCACCTCTGGTAGGGCACTGTTCTCATCATACCTACCACTTCACACCATGTTAGGTGACAGCGGTGCATCTGCAACATGGTCATCCTACTGACTCTGAGAGGAGAGGATGCAGTGGCACCACGAGTGGCAGCTGCACAGTGCTGTGACCCTTCCCCTTTTTTTTCGCAAGTGCACAGCACAGAGGTTGGCATGGGGTAGGGGGAGCTGGAGCCTTCTTGGCCTTTCCCTTTCCTTCGTAAATCTGGTGCACATCTAGGAAACCATCTAAGGAGAGCACCTGTGATGAGAAACCATTCAGACATTTCTGGTTTCTTACAGGGGAGCAGAAGGGTGTGTGCACAAGAGAAGCCTCCCTGCTCTTTCGAAGTTTTCACTACTTCCCTCTGCCACTGAAATGCAAATTAGTGGGAGTGGTTCAGGTACTACTGGAAAGGGACAGTATTGGCCAGATCTACAATGGTTTTAATCACTGAGCCTCAGAAGAGGAAGATGCTATATTCTGTTGCGATATACTTGCTGCTTGTTTTCCTTAACAGCTGTAACAACTGAAACACACTGAAACAAAAGGACACTTCCAGCATTAGTGAGGATTACTGAGGTCCAAGAGTTGGAAAAAGCCACAGAGACTTTTGGGTAAGCAGACCCTTACCCTGTACATCTGGAAATGCCGCCTCTCAGTTGCAAGTGTGGCAACATTATGAAGTATATGAACATTTGTCCAACTACACACAAGAAAACACTTTCCACTTTTAGATGGGAGCAAACATAGGGAAACACACCCTTGCACACAGGCACACACAAGCACACACCTCCCAGATTTCCTACAAATGCGCTATTGGAAAGTATCTGCTGAATGCCAGCCCAGTGTGAGTGGGCTCATTTCCATCAAGTTATCTGGGACCGAGGAACCCCAACCCCAGTGAAATCAATAGAGCTGCGGCAGTGCTATTTCTCCTCTCTTTGCACAGGGCTGAGCACAGTGGGGGAACTCTAGGATCACAGCTGGCCTCTCCCACATCACCAAGTTGCTCCTAATAAAAATCTGCAGAAATATATGAGCACAGAGGAGACTGGCAATTCAGATTATTTTGAAATAGCTGTTTTCTAGGCAGAGGTGAAACTCATCATTATTAGTTCCCATTACTTACCATAAAACCAGGCACGTTAGATGTGCTCGAAGCCTGAAGCAAATGCTTTGGTGTCAGATTCAGCTGAAAATCACATTCGTTTTTTCTTCAGCAAGAGAACAGTAAATGAAAACTCAGTAAATTCCTGACTTCACCTTTGTGCCCTCCATTGCGCTTACTCCAGCAGAGCACAAGTTCACACAAACCAGAGTGAATTTTGATGGACAACAAAACTAGGTAACTTCAATGAAAATGGCTATATTCAGCCTCACAGTGAGCCTGCTGAAGCCCTGCCGCTGCGTCAGCAGCAAGCTGTGGCCCCACAGATCTGTCAGAATCAGATGCCTGTGGGTCTGGATATAAAGGGCAGGTATGTGTAACATATATTTTGAAAACTTATAGTTATGAGATGGCAAATTCCAGTAACTATGAGCTATTTTAAGAATAGGTCTTTCCTCATGACCTGCTGGGGAGGGGAGTGGAAGACATACCGACTCCAAGCCACTTCAGGTAACAGGTAGTACTATATAAATTATAATGTCAACTAAGTAAGAAAACATATGGTACTTAGTTGCAAACTGAAGTGTGTGTGCAAACTCAGGGGAGGAGGTTAAAGTCATACAGTTCAATACTGTCTCTTCATCTTTCTGAATGCAAAATATACATACAGTGTTACTAAACATGCATCATTTCACCAAAGAAAGCCTTTCCTTTTCTAATTTCCGTTCCACTTTTCCTTGTCATGAGTTAGCCCCACCTTGCAGAAAGCACATTCCCACAAAGGGTCCCCTTTCCTTTGGAACACCATAATAATGCGTGTGTATAAGGAGAGATGATGATTGCCAGCATTTGACCATACGCATATTGCAACTTCCTTCATCATATGTATGCACACACACTCACATATCTATGGATACATGTGTGCCTTCATATAATGGCACCATCTGCTGCCAGAGCTGGAAGTTTTGCAACATCATCTGTTACTACATTTATACATTTTTATTTTTCATTTGAAGGAAAGAATCAGCAGAATTTGCACGGATTCCGACTTACCCTGTCTCGACACATGGACACTAAAATTTATAATGAAGGCTTTGTACAGACTGGAAAGTCTTTGTACAGACTTGGGACTTTTAGTCAACACCAGTGTGGATGAGGACATACTAGGGAATCCTCATTTGTCTCATTTGCTGGCTTGTTGTGTGGCTGAGCCAAAAGGCAACCCAGGCTAATGGATAGGTCGCTAGGCTGGGTGTGCCTGAGCCCTGCCAGCAACCCTGGGCGAGTCCCCTCACCTCATGCCCACCCCCAGCCTGGGTCCATCCCAGCTAATAGCCTGCCTGCCCAGCAGAGGAGGGGATCTCTCACTCTCTGCTCATGTGGCACTTAATACAAAGGGTGCCTCAACCTAGTGGTGGCCTCTAAGTGCTACAACAATACCACTAATAATCAAGGTTACAGTTTTACTGCCAAGACTGTATTATTATGTGGCATTATACGTTTGAACATGCCTATTCTCACTTCTAGCAAAGGGCTCAGCTCAGTGCTCCCTGTTATACATCATATGCTAATTATAAGTGTAATCTGAACAGCTTTTACTTTTCTTTTAAAATGACAGTATAGGGCATAAACTTTGTTGTGATGTTGTGTTGCTATTTTGCCTGAGGTGCCTTTGTCCTTTAGCACAGCTCCACATGTAACATACCAGCAAAATACTGGGAGGCCAAGAACAGAGTTTGCATAAATTGCTTATACTGCAGGATTATGCCAACAGCACTGTCATTTCTGCTGGTAATTTGATTCTAGCCCATCCTTTGACACATGCAACTTGAAGAAACTAAGTACCCATTAGGATGGATGTTCCTAAATGTGCTATCAGCCTGAAACTTTACATTATTTTAAAATACCTGGTAAAAATGAAAAATGCACACTCAGTCAAATGTTGGTTTTCATCTGTATGTCAGCATCAGATTGTTTTAATTCTTGATGAAAAGTTGATGCTTGGAAAAACTCAGGAGCAATGAGCCAAATTCTGGCCTTGGCGAGATCCCAGTTCTCCAAAGGCTGAACATCATCTGAGCAGTGCTCAGAAGCTTATGCCCTGTATGAGTCACTTGTACCTCTTTATTAGCAGTCCCTGGGAATCTGCCCCAAAGACAAATGGAATATTTCTGGCTCTGTCCTTGGGCTTTAGTGGATTTGTACTGGTATAACAAAACACATTGGAATGGAGATATGACCCATTTTGGTTCCAGATAGTGATGAGCTCCATTCCAGGAGTTTTTAAAGGCTAAATCTGCACTTGTGCCAGGACTTCTAAAATCCCTGTGCAACCTGCAAGTCCACTTGACGCCCCCAGATGAGCTCTTTGCAGGCACTTTGAGGTGAGCTGCTGTGGTGGTTCCTGAGGCAGCTGATCTTTCCTCAACATGCTGTACAGATACCTGACCCCATAGCATGGACTCTCCACTGCCATTTTGCTGTTAAACCATCCAGAGGGCCAACACAACACAGAAACACAGTTTCCTTCCTTCCCAGTTTGCAGCAGTTGCCCTTCATTACTGCACATGTCCCAGCTTAGCCAACATCCTCGTGTTCCTCATCCCCTCCCTAGGCTGAGAGTGTGTTAGAGAGCACAGCATGAACCTGCCTTTGCTCACCCAGCATGTGCAAAGCAGATGAGGTGGGAAGGGATGCTGAGGGCAGGTAAACAGCGAGAAGAATTGGGTTGGGGACTGTTTTCCTATTTGAATTAGTTTGGGGGCTATGTTGTGCATTTTTTGTTTTGATATTCTTTTCTTCTTTTCCTAACACCAAGCAGGGAAGTTGCATACAAAACCTGACAACCTCATGACTGCAATCTTGAAAGCAAGACATCGGCAGGAACTGTAGCCAAAGTTCCCTCTCAATACTCAAAATAATGTTCAGTGTCCTTCACTTGCTGAAGACAGAGTTAAAGAAATGGAACCTTAGTAAGTCTGATAGGCTCACCAATATACAGTGTCATCTTTGAAACATCCTACCCTCTTTCCTTGGTTGCAGTTGGACAAACATCAGCAACTCTGCTCACCCCTTCTCACCTGTTGCAGCTCTCAGACCCCTCCTCTCATTTCTGCCTTGCTCTAAGGAGCAGACCATTACCCTTTTCCCTACGGATAGTCTATCATGAGCTATTTTTATTCTCTCTGCAATTCCCTGACTTCCCCATGCCAAATACTTGCTAAGAGTCATCAACCTTCAGCAAGGCCAACAAATGAATCAAATCTGCTGCCAGGTCATTTAGGAGATGAGCCAGTTTAGAGTTAGGGACATTTTTTAATAGTCCCACACTGAGGGAGTATTTTAAATGCTATAGCTTTAAAAAGTCATCTCCAAACTTTTCAGAATAATTCTATTCTGAGTAACAAGCTGCAGATGAAGCTTCAGAGGACTGGCTTCCTTTAGGAACATTAGGGCTTATAACAAACTATTTTTCTCCGCTTCGTAGATCAGTCCACCCACCCATTCTTCCACCTACAAGAGCAACCCTATATACAAATACATAAGGCCCCAAAGAGGAAGACTCATTTAGAATATCCTGTCCTTGGTGATTTGCTGAATGATTTGCATCACAATTTACAGCAACAAAATGTTTTTAGTTATCACTATGTATACTGCTTTTATTTCTCTCTAACTGCGTATCATTTTTTCCTCCCTCCTACATTTTCATTTCCCTTCATGCTACAGGAGTTACTGGGCACTGGTAAACTGATGCTGCACAATCCCTCTGAAGCAGATGTTTAGCAAAGATAGGTGATATGATCCATGTATAGAAAACTCTTACCTATCTCCCTGTGGATATAAAGTTCTGCTTTGGACATGATTAGTATAGATCATCTAATGGAGGAGGGTGGGGTTTTTTTGTTGGGTTTTTTGTTTGGTTTGTTTGTTTGGGTGTTTTTTTTTTCCCATCTAGCTCTTTTCCTACTGTTGTCATAGTGGATCTATAGAAAGGAAGAATGAGGCACTGGGAGTTTTCAAAAAAAACAAGGCTGTCTTAAAGTGAGTTATGTTTTGGAGGGTCGACAAAACAGCAAGGGGAAAGTTAGCAAACGAACCTTTGCTTTAAAACTGAGGACATGAAATGTTATCCTGCAGGACCTAAAGTCCATTGGACGTAGGGAAATCTCAAACCTTCCAGTTTCATGTGGCAATCTGTCTCCCAGTACAGCCTGATTTCTACTTCTTGTCTGAAGGAGGAACTGAAATATCCCAGAAACCTGGGTCTGGTCCCAGGGAAAGGGAGAGGAGACAGATGCCCTTCCTAGGAAACGTGAAAAAGCAGGTAGCTGGCCAGATCTGCTTAAGGAGCTTAGGAAGGCAGCTGAAGGAAAAAGGTACACCCTGTGCACTGGCCACAGTCACTTCTGACAGAAATGCAGCTGCCAGGAACACAGTATTGCCCGGGGCAAGCATTTACATGGCTGGGTGGTGTGCTGCTCCTACAGACTGTGTCACTTGGCACACATCTGGCTGACACAGCTGGATCACTTCACTCAGGTGTTTTATTTTAGTGCCTGACATAACACTGGCAAGCCACATGCAATCACTGAAACCACTCTCCCATGCATCCCCGTGGAGCTTGCTGATGAAGGAACGCTTCACACGCAGCACTTGCAGGCACCATCTCCACCATCCGCTTAGCCCTCTCGGCTGCAAATGCAGCTTTAGCACACAGCATCTAGGCAAACTGAAAAGCTCCAAGGTTAAGTGGGAAATAGAAATCTAGTGACTCCTGCCTGGGCAAGTGAGCTTAATGACTTTGCTGCTGCTGCATGTACCAAACATATGCTGGCAAACATCTGTCTGAGCAGCCCCTCCAAAATAAATAATTAATGGAAGCGATTTGCCTTTAAAAATGGGATATATCAGTTGGGAGTCCTTCCAGAAAAGGGTTAATGGGATATATGAATTGGTAGTGAGTGGAAGAGAGAGTAGAGAAGCTGGAGTCAGAGGCAACACCCCTTGTTAGGTGTTTACCATGTCAAATCTAAACCGCTTCCACTGCATATGCAAGGCAGGCAGATGAATTACTCTGTAAATCCTATTACTCTGTGTGGATAAATCTTACATTCAAGTTAACAAGTCTGGAGAGCTGGGGAATGGAAGCTGCTGAATGGATATTCCAGGATCAAAACAACCGAGGACATGGGAGGCGACCGAAGCGATATGCATACGCGCGCGCACACACACACACACACACACACACACACACACATCCCTCTTCCAGCATCCTTCTTCCCTCTATCATTAAATGGGAGGGATGCAGGACACAGGGGATCATGTAGCAGAGTGTTTGGTGACATCCAGCAGGATTTATTTCACAGAAAGAGAAAGAAAACTTTGCTGCTGCTGTTAGCTTTACTAGGGGATTGCTCCCTTGATGCTTCAGGGTTTGTGCACTATCAGCTCCTCATACGGATCACAGACTTTTTTTAAATCACACTCAGTAGTTTTACAGCCATAACACACAGCGTGCACACTCACACATGCAGAATTTTCCCTCAGGAGGGGAGTTACTGCAGGTAAGTTGAGCAAGGCAGAATTTGAAAAAAAGAAACCTACAGGAAAAAGACTACTGCAGTTCAGCTATTTGGGATGCTCCTAACTGAAAGCCCAAGTAGTGTCAGAAGTACCTTTGGAAAACCTGCACAATGAAACCAGAAATACAGCACTCAATACTGCCAGTAAGCAAGGTTTCATGTACAAGGATATCCTCATCACAACCAGAGCATACACCCATTTATTTTGCCCTGCAAAAAACCCAACACACTAAGATACAATCTTCATAAATGTCAGAGCTGCTACACCATTTTTTCACCAGCCTTTTCAACTATTGTTTCCATCTTTCCTCCTGAGACAGCAGAAAAATAAATAAATAAAATTAAAAGACAAGAACTTCCCAAAAGAACTTGCCTGCGAGTTCTGGCAGCACCAGGAATAAAGTTTTTGCATATGTACAAAAAGAAGCATGGGAAGATCAATGGAACATCTGGCAAGCACAGCTGGATCCCTTTTCGATTCCTGTATTGATACTGCAGGGCTGGTGGAAAGTGTACGTTCACAGGAGCTGGCTAACACAAGCAGATCTTTCCCCACTGAAATTCTTTCGATTCAGAGCACTACACAGAGGATAGTGTGGCAAGAAGTGTTCAAAAGCTTTGCAATTTTTTCATATTAAAGCACAAACACACAGGCAGAGCCTGTTTGTAGCAGCTGCTGCTACTGCAGTTTGGGAGGTAAAGGAACACACACTCTCACAGAGACATATACACACAAATCTGTGTCACGTCACACGTACACGTTGCATACATGGCAATATAGATGCACACACAGAAGAAGAAAAGTTGGCAAAATGCCCTACCTGAGGATGGCTGTGTCCCCTTGCCTCACGGTGATGTTATCGGTACCTCGGGTAAAATCCACGCTGCGGACTGGCAGCCCTGTAGGGAGAAGGCAAAGCAATCTCAGTAGGACCAGCGGTAATTGTTTCCGATCAGGCTGAGCCCTTGCTACCATGGCTGGTCTCGTCGAGTTTCACTGTCAGTACTTGTCTCTTTCTCTGCCTGTGTATGTGGACAGACAGACGTAGAAAGAAAAACAATAATAATAATAATGTACAACTCTCGCTCTGATCGACAGCCCAAGAAAGGGGAGGTGATTTCACAGTCCTTCTCAGCTGCCACTTTCTCTTGCTCTTTTCAGTCTCTTGCTGGCTTCTTTCCCTTCCTTGCCTTTTTCTTTTCTTAAAAAAAAAAAAAAAAAAAAAAAGAAAAAAAAAAAAAAAAAAAAGCTTTCCAAAAAAAAAAAAGTCTTAGCAGAATCTTCAAATAAAAAAAAAGGGGGAGGAGGGGCGGGGGAAAGAAGCAAGACGAAAAAGTCAGGTAGCAAAATAACTACGAAATAATAGCAATTAAATCGACCCGTTTAGAGTGATGAAGAGAGGTGGGGAAAAAAAAAAAAAAAAAAAAAAAGGAAAAGGAGCAAGAGGAATCCTGTGCCGCCGGGATGCGGGAGGGGATAGTCCTGTGGCTGTGCAGCCTCCAGCCCCGCGCTCCCTCCTAACCCACTTTCCCAGGCGGAGCGAGGGAGGGAGGAGGAGGAGGAGGAGGAGAGAGGGAGAGAGGGAGGAGGGAGCCTTACTCGTGAGACGGCAGCTCGGCAGCACAGCGGCGGCGGGCGCGGAGGGAGCCGCGGGCCGCGCTCCCCATCCCTCTGCCGCGGGCGCAGCCCCCGGGGACCCCGCGCCGGGAACCGGGGCTGCCCGGGGGGACACGGAACGGCGGCCGGGCAGGGCAGGGGGGCACTGCAGCAGGGAGAGGGGGCTTGGAAAGGCATGAGGACTGCGAGGCAAGGCGGGGAGCCCCGAAGGAGAGGGGAGGAGGGAGAGGCAGAGAGGGAAGGGGATGGGAGAGGAAGAGGGGGCTGGGGAAAGGAGGAGAAGGGGAGCGGGGAACTAGAGCGGGAAAGCAGAGAGACGGCAGGAGCAGCCGAGAGCTGCTGAGCGGGAGGGAAGCGCAGGGAGCAGGGCGCAGAGGACGGAGGAAGGTACGGCCAATATTCTCAAGATGAAATAGTGAGGAAAAGAGGTTCTGTGGCCAAAAGTGCAAACAACTTGGCTTAGCGGCCCGAAGCCACACGCTGGCTGGTTTACAGAGCAGCATCCTTGGCAACTGCCTGCAGCCTCGAACCTCGCTTCTTCCCCTCTCAGACTTTCCTCTCGCCAGATAACCAGTTGTACATCCCTCCCTCCCGCCTCTCTCCACTCAGCCCTTCCCGCCCCCCACCTCCTTTCCCAGCCTCGGCGGAGGGAGCGCAGACAATGCCGGCATTGAGCTGCCCGCGGTGTGAATGCTCGGCCTGTGCTGCCGGCTGCCAGAGCCCGCAGCTGAGCCCCGCGCCCGCCGGCGCTGCGCTGCCCGCCCGGGAACGCGCCCGCAGCCCGCAGCCCACCGCAAAGGGATGGGAGATTAAATTCATGGGAAGGAATAAGCCGTATGTTTTGTTGCTGATGCCTGCCTGCCATTCCACCAGCCCGATCTCTGCCTGCGGGAGGGATCAGAACTGCTCCTAGGGATGCTCCACTAATGTAACCCTTCTGCGACCAAAGCGCGGCGGGGCTGGGACGGGGAAGCAAAGAGGGAAGGGGAGGTTTAAGAGGGGTCCAGAGAATCAGGTGCAAGAAAAGCCATGGGGTTACTCGGCTGAGAGTTACTGTCCAGTGTGGTCACAGCGCTGGTACGTGTGTGTGCAGGAAAACAGGCCTCGTACGTAGCCGGCTTCACCTCTGCTCCTGCAGCCTTGTGGGATACACTGTGCTCAAACTGGAGAGGCATAAGGAATGTCACTGTCATAGAAATGGCCATGTGGGACCAGATCAAAGGACCTTCTAACCCTTCCTCCTGTCTCCAAGCAGCCTAAAGCCAATGCTGGTGAAGGTCTCAAGCACAAGGCAAGCATGCAGCGGTACTGCCCCAGGGCACTTATCTATTTCTAGCGATTTATGGCTAAGACGTGTCCCCAGCCAGTGGCACTGCCTTTGTAGTTAGTGGTACTTGAATGATTTTCTTCTTCCAGGAATACTTCCAGTTGCCTTCTGAACTCCTAGAAAGTGGCCCCTGCTGCCTTGGTATGGAAAGGCCGCACTGTCTGAGCACTTCAACAATCCCTGCAAGTGTTAAAGGCCCACAAATCAGGGACTAAGGTCATGACACTGCTGCTCCAGTGCCAGACATGCAGCAGCAAGAAGAGATGACTGCTTTGTATTCAAGCCAAGGAGTGAGGCAAGTCAGACGTTTCCTCTGCAGTAGACTTGGCACGGATAGCACCAGAGGGGGAGAGGAATGAGGGGCTAAAGGGGTTAATCCACCCACTAGATGTACCCAAGCTGCTGCAGAGAAAGATGCCACTCCACAGGGATATTGCTCTGGAGAAGACCATGCTGCTGACACCTGATTGCTGACCAGTAACCACCACTCTAGGATGGAGAGTGCAAGGCATCTTGAAAGAGAGATGCATCAGGCTGCTGGCATGCCAGAAGAGGGGCATCACCAAGGGGAAACCTCTGCACTCCCCGTGACAGACTTTGAGTACAGCTAAAACACCTGGTCCCATATGAAGTTATCAATGAAAGAAATGCACCCCTCTCGCAAGCCAGTGATGCGTGGATCCTTTTAGCAAGGGTCTCCCAAATATGTTTCTTCTACATTTAATAAGAGCTATTGTATGTTAATTAAATGCCCGTGGAGTAAGGCAAACATATTTGTCGAAGATTAACTATTATGCAATGCAAGAAGCATCTGCCACCCAACTGCTAGAGCTCACTAAATATTTCCTTATCTCAGAGTATTTACTTAGGAGGCAATAACTATCCAGTTAAATCTAAATTTAATGCTTAGTTAAATATAGTTCATAGGAAGTGGCACCAATATGTTTTATACAAAGAACGACAGAGGGGGTTTCAGGGAGGGAGAAGGAAGGAATCCTGTCTCCAGCCTCCAGTAAAATCCTAATTCAAGGTGGACTGCATGTGTCCATGCCTCCCTACCAAGAGAGGTGCATCACAGAGGACTCAAAGGCCCCTCTCTGCTGATGCAGCAGTACAGGGGACGATTTCATCTTCTTATGCTAGGATTTACACAATCCTCATTAAAACTACTGCAGCATAACTATTTAGTAATAATAATAATAATAATAATAATAATACAATAATCAGAGAGATGAGAAAGAAATTCCCTTGAAGGTCTTGTGAATCTTGTGAAAAATAAAACAAAAACAAACCCTGAAGCCGATAGGTCTTATTTGCTTTTAGAAGTGTACAGAAGCAAAAGGAAGAAGTTGCATAGGTGTAAAAGGCCAAACAAGCAGGAATCACACAAATCCTAGGAGAGCGCCTCATGAGTAAAATAAATAATATTATTTTTGTATGTGTTCCCAGAAGAAATAACTCTCTGGACCCATCTCCCCCTGCTGGAAGCAGATAACAAAACAACAGGTCTGGCTCCTAACTTTCCTACCTTCTGAAAACTTGAGGAAAAATTCAGGTAAACAGTCAGAGCATGGGCACCGAAGATCCATACCATGGCCTTTTAATGCCATTTATCAGTACTCCTGGTAGGTGCAGGACTGGCAGGACGAGCCTGACTGACCAGATTTTGTTACTATGCAGTTCAGGAATGGACAGAGCAGCATGAGCCCAGCCCTATAGGTACCACATCACTCCCCTTCAATGCAAAACACTTAAACCCTGTTTAAAGGGAACAGGGCCCAGGGCAACACGCTTTGATGAGCACAGATCATAAGGCACAGCCAGAGGCATGACAGAAATGTTTGGATGGCAGGTTCAGGAACATATCTGCGTTTCCATGCTACAGATACGGGATTTGTTTGTGTACCAAGCTGGAAGTAGAGCAGCAGCATGAGCTGAGGCAGCCTGGCTCTTCCTACTTTCCATCTTTGAGGGGAATGGGCTGAAGACATGACAGTGTGGACACCTAGGCCAGCTAAAGGAGAGAGCCTCCACACTGCTCCTGGATGGGCAGGAGATATGTTGAGATATGCCATGCTGAGCTGCCCTAGGACAGGTACTCAGGTCACCTCTGCCTACCTGTGTGGCAGCTCAGTTTTTCAGATACTCAGGGACAGACATTGTGAAAGCCTGAAGTGCCATCTGCTTTTCATGGAGAGCCAAGAGACACTGAAAGCATGGACTCTGTCCACAAATAGGAGTGGGGTTTTTTTGCATTTGAGGTGGCTAAATGCAAAGAGCGATCCATGCACTTCACTCAATGCCAACTGCAACAACCATCTGTATGATGTGGATGGCTGCCCTCTAGGACTGAAGCGAGGCTCGTCAGCTCACACCACAAACAGCCACAAAATGGAACTGTTCTCACTTGACTTTCATTCATTACCAGCCACACCAAAACTGGTGACTTGATGATCCCAAATATTGCTGAAATCACAGAAAAGGAATTTCTGCAAAATACCAAAAAAGCAAACTGCTTACACAAGTCTCCAGACCATATCATGACTGACACAATAGTTTCAAGGGGACTCTGCAATGGCTCTGCCAGCAGAGTCCAGACATATAGGGACTTTATTTGGGATATCTGCAACAGTGAGTGAAAACGTATGATGTTTTGTGAGCTATAACACATTTAGTCAAGATACACTGCTGCACAATGCAGCAGAGCCTGCTCAAAGCTTCTCAGCCATGAAGAGAAAATGCAATTTTGTCTCATTGGCAGAGGAGTTATGGAGAGGAATGAGGAAGAGCCAAAGGGGTTTCACAACATGGTGAGGAAGATTAAGGGACCATGGAAGGACAGCTGTGATCTCTCTGTCCTCTCTTCATTCCCTTATCTGCAGCTCCTATATGCACACATTTCTGCTCTGATGTGCAAGGGCATCCCACTGCAATTAAGCAGTTATGTTCCATTCTCCTTTGGTCCCTGGGATACAGGGAGCCATAGGAGTAGAAGACATGGAGGAAAAGCAGGGCTAGAAGAGAGATGGGAAATCAAACTTACGAAGCACTTACTATAGGAAAAAATTCTGCAGTTTGAGAAAAATACATATATATGGTTTCTATGAATACTTTGCAAGGCTAAAAATTAAACTGGCTTTTGATGCTGAAAAAAGGAGCCAGTTTAGAGCCAAGGCTAACATCCAGACATGTAATGCAACAAGACCAAACTTCCTCTGAAGTAAGGACCTCATTAGGTAGAAGAATTTACTGCATCGAGAGCACTCAGCTAGGCCATAACTGTGGATGATAACATGCATGCAACAACACCTCTCTTTAAGCATGGTCACTGAGCTGTAACAGAACTCCCTCCTGTACAAGAACAAGAGCTGATTTTCACCAATTTGTAACCTTGCTGCTATGCAATTGATCTGGTCTCACAATTGATCTCCTTTGTGTGGACAATTTAGAGGTCAAGGGCCAGGTTCTCAATTGCTGTAAGCTGACATATCACCACCACTGTCAGGAGAGCTATGCTGATATACACCAGCCAAAAAACAAGTTGTGAAGTTCATCTCCTTCTGTGCTTCATGGGTAGAGAACTGTGTTATCACCTCTGAAAGGAAAAAAAACAAACAAACAAACTTGTTTGACTGGATGAAGAGATTTTTTGCTCAGACTTTTCAGAAAGTTTCACCTTTACTTAAAGACCAAATCTGAAGGCTGGACAGAAGGAAAATAGTAGCCTAAAGATGACTTTTTTTTTATCAGTATGATCAAGCAGAATTAAAGAATTAGTACTGCACATGGTTTGTAGCCTTAATTACTGGTTGCTATCACAGCAAGTGCTTGTGAAGAACAACAGACTTATTTGTAGAAGGATCCTTCCTGCTTGAGAGGGTCAAGACCCTGTTTCTATTTTTGCTTAAAACAAAAGTTACCCTTCCAGTCTTATATAAAAATACAACAATATAAGAATAAAAGTCATCAGTAGTGTCAAGAGCATCACACTGCCTTTCCCCTGAAACATCACATACCATTAGTGACTTCCTTACCAACACCTCACAACAGGACTCTGCGTCTGCTTCTTGCCAGAGGGTGTCAAATCATTTTGAAACCTCTGGAGGCCAGGCTGCTCAGCCAGTGCTGCTGTGTGGCAGGTAGCCAAGCTGCCTGCCATCTCCCAGGCAGCACTCCCAGTGGGAAACTGTGGGACTTGTCCCCAGAAGAAAGGCTGTCTCGTGGCTTCAGCAGCAGGTGAATAGCTGATGCCAGTTCTGACATTCCTTGTGGGAGCAAAGTAATATGTCAGCCTGTGTTTTTAAAGTGTGACTATAGGAGTTGGGCATGCAAATCTAGACAAGCAGTCCATATCTCCCACTGAGGACAGCTTCAAAATCTCTTTATATTTGGCAGTGAATGGCCGCTCCACCAATGTCACATAACACTTGATGAGTCAGGCAGAGCCAGACTTCAACCCTACAGGTCCTTAAATAAGTCACTTTCCCATAGGAAGGCAGTAGCTGTATCTACTTACTCCTAGTATCTCCCAAAAACTTTCCTCCCAGTGCCGGTGAATATTTACTGCTCTCAGCAAAAGTCATGAGGATTGATTTCACAAGTGACTACAGTGGTTAACAGTCCCTCCCAACACAGAAGCAGAGAGATGACCCAAAGGTTGGGAAGTTCTAGGAGGACAGTCCAAATTCCTCAGTGAATTTGGGCAAATTACTTAATGAAGCAGTCACAGAGGTATAAAAAGTTAATTTCCCTAGACTCCTGCCCTCAGAGAAGTAATCTTGTCTTGAGGGCACTCAGAGCAGATGCCTAATTTAACCATTTTAAATTGTCCTGTCTCTCAGGGCATGTCAAAGTTTACAGCTCCATTGCAGAGATCCTCACACAAGCTTCCAGTCCTACACTCAGAGCGAAGCCCTGAAGGCTGCAGGGTGATCTGACACGATCTGACACTACTCTACAGAAAGCCCCTGCAAGACTCAATCTACAGAACATGCCAGGCATGACCTATTTCCAACGTAGTCCTTAACAGGCTCCAAAACAACTGCCTGGCAGTGGCAAGGGACGTAGATCACTGCAGACAGGAATTCTATACAGCTAAGAGGTGGTCAAACCCATCCTGCGGAGCCCTGATGTATATTCGATGACCTGCTCTGGCATGGAGTTCTCGACACAATGCTAACGGATGAGCATAATCACTCTGACAGCAATGATTCTGAAGAGAGCTCCAAAGTCTTGCTGAAATGATACATTCTACACATCTGTCATTACTGGAGAATTAATTTTATTGTGAAGAATAGAGTGCAGCAGGCTGTTGTGCCATGCATTTTCTTGTCCATTACAACAGCTCCAGCATCGCTTTTATGAAACTCAAACTGAGGCCTGCAGCAAGACAAGAAAAATTCTCAAGTTTTGTGGTGCTATCGGGACACAAGGCAATGTCAGAAAGCCTCACATGCAAGAGAAATCTGTATGCAAAAATTTGGAGAAAGTTTCCTTTGAAACTATGACTTTCCTGAATTCAAGCTTCTGAAAACACTTCCATTCATTTTACTGTGTTCAGATCTGAAAATAAGGAAAACATCTTTAACAAGTCCAGATCTTCAGAAGAACTGTCCCACAGACACAGGCTCAGTTAATACCATGCTGACAGGCTACAGGTCAGGAATGTCTCTGCATCAGCATTTAGAATTAGTGCATGCCTAGTCTTTCAACATAAACTTTTTTGTTTCAGCTTTTCTTCTCATCTTTTCACTACTCTCCTCTAAACTTCTCACCCTGACATTTTCAAGTTTCTCTCCCTTTCCTGTGTTGCTCCCATGCCCCATTTCTGTCAGGCCATGTCATATTCATACATTTTTAAGCTGGAAGGGACTGTTCAGATCATCCTATCCAGCTGCCTACCTCAAGCCACAGAAACTTACCGACTTCTTGGGTTCAATGATTAATCACCACATCAGATTAAGAATTTTTCTTGTTATTTTAAACACAAACGGTATTCCCTTTATCATCCAGCCACTGAATTGAATCATGCTTTTGTCTGTTTAAATGGCTGCCTATTATTAAATACTATCTCCTTGAAATATTATGTTGCACCTGTTTGAGTCTTACATTGTACCACTTTTGTTCCTAGCTCAATACTTTGCCACAAATGCCAAACACCTGGTGCCAGAGAGGAAAAGAGGGTGCTTTCAGCAGCCTCTAAGAGAGCTGGCAGATGCAAGATTAATATCACTGTCCTTGATATGGGCCAGATAGCAAAGAAGTAGGGGCAGGAGTGGCCATTTTAGGTCCAAGTCTAAGCATGGGAAAGGGGGAAGTAGGAGCAGGGGTGGAACAACTGAGGACCTGCCCACCAAGAGGTGCAGAAATCAGGTAACTTCTCAGAGACCAAAGGCATTTTGCTGGAGGTGATTCCAGCAGCTCATTCTGTCAGACAGGACAGAGGAACCTCCAGTTCTGTGCTCAGATGCAGTGGCCTTGCAGCTGTATGGCCTGGGGCTTCAACACTTGCAGGAGCAACACCTCCTCATCGCAGAGCCACCCTGATTCCATTTCAGCCCAACTCATGTTTAAATCAGCATGGATAAGGCAAAACAAACCCCAGTGTGGACCAACTTGCAAACCACTCAGATGAAGTCATACCTCTCAGAAAAAGCAATACCTTTCAAGGGACAGAAATTCTTCCCTGAACTACTGCTTATGATCTGCTAAGGCTGGGCTGGATGAGGGATGCACACATCCTAAAACAGCTCCCTAAAACAGCGGTCTGGGGAGTCCATTTATAAAAGCCTTCCAGGCAAGAGTGAGAATAAGTAGGTGTTCTTTTGAAGGGCCATAAAATCTATGTGGGGACTTGACCTGGTTCAGGCCCTGAAGTGCCAGCAAATGCTCACATTCACTCACACACACACACATACACACACACACGTAATTTCCTCAGCTCCAGCAACCTGTTAGATCCAGCAGCTGTCAGGGCTTTGTGAAACAAAGAGCCCACAACCCACACAGGAACGGAAGCATTGCTTCCTGTGAAACCCCTGGGGGTCGTGCAGAGTCCTGGCCTTCAGTGACACTTTATTACTTTCTTAATTTATACAACATACCAGTATTTTTTAAAATAATGTAATGAGCCTAATAGCTTCTTCCAGCAAGCAGAGATCAGGGAAGGACAAAGAGCAGGTTGGTCAGAGCACATATAGCAGCTGGCTGAACAAAGGCAAGTGATGTGAAAAAAAATCACTAACGTTGAATCAGACTGGAGCAAGATAATAAGAAAAGGCCCAAAGAAAACCTTTGATGAAGAGATGGAACTCTGAATAGGGCACTGACATGCTTCATTACTTGCCCTCTGATTGAGGAATGGACTGGAAGATGAACTCNATTTTAAACACAAACGGTATTCCCTTTATCATCCAGCCACTGAATTGAATCATGCTTTTGTCTGTTTAAATGGCTGCCTATTATTAAATACTATCTCCTTGAAATATTATGTTGCACCTGTTTGAGTCTTACATTGTACCACTTTTGTTCCTAGCTCAATACTTTGCCACAAATGCCAAACACCTGGTGCCAGAGAGGAAAATAGGGTGCTTTCAGCAGCCTCTAAGAGAGCTGGCAGATGCAAGATTAATATCACTGTCCTTGATATGGGCCAGATAGCAAAGAAGTAGGGGCAGGAGTAGCCATTTTAGGTCCAAGTCTAAGCATGGGAAAGGGGGAAGTAGGAGCAGGGGTGGAACAACTGAGGACCTGCCCACCAAGAGGTGCAGAAATCAGGTAACTTCTCAGAGACCAAAGGCATTTTGCTGGAGGTGATTCCAGCAGCTCATTCTGTCAGACAGGACAGAGGAACCTCCAGTTCTGTGCTCAGATGCAGTGGCCTTGCAGCTGTATGGCCTGTGGGCTTCAACACTTGCAGGAGCAACACCTCCTCATCGCAGAGCCACCCTGATTCCATTTCAGCCCAACTCATGTTTAAATCAGCATGGATAAGGCAAAACAAACCCCAGTGTGGACAAACTTGCAAACCACTCAGATGAAGCCATACCTCTCAGAAAAAGCAATACCTTTCAAGGGACAGAAATTCTTCCCTGAACTACTGCTTATGATCTGCTAAGGCTGGGCTGGATGAGGGATGCACACATCCTAAAACAGCTCCCTAAAACAGCGGTCTGGGGAGTCCATTTATAAAAGCCTTCCAGGCAAGAGTGAGAATAAGTAGGTGTTCTTTTGAAGGGCCATAAAATCTATGTGGGGACTTGACCTGGTTCAGGCCCTGAAGTGCCAGCAAATGCTCACATTCACTCACACACACACACATACACACACACACGTAATTTCCTCAGCTCCAGCAACCTGTTAGATCCAGCAGCTGTCAGGGCTTTGTGAAACAAAGAGCCCACAACCCACACAGGAACGGAAGCATTGCTTCCTGTGAAACCCCTGGGGGTCGTGCAGAGTCCTGGCCTTCAGTGACACTTTATTACTTTCTTAATTTATACAACATACCAGTATTTTTTAAAATAATGTAATGAGCCTAATAGCTTCTTCCAGCAAGCAGAGATCAGGGAAGGACAAAGAGCAGGTTGGTCAGAGCACATATAGCAGCTGGCTGAACAAAGGCAAGTGATGTGAAAAAAAATCACTAACGTTGAATCAGACTGGAGCAAGATAATAAGAAAAGGCCCAAAGAAAACCTTTGATGAAGAGATGGAACTCTGAATAGGGCACTGACATGCTTCATTACTTGCCCTCTGATTGAGGAATGGACTGGAAGATGAACTCNTTATGTTGCACCTGTTTGAGTCTTACATTGTACCACTTTTGTTCCTAGCTCAATACTTTGCCACAAATGCCAAACACCTGGTGCCAGAGAGGAAAATAGGGTGCTTTCAGCAGCCTCTAAGAGAGCTGGCAGATGCAAGATTAATATCACTGTCCTTGATATGGGCCAGATAGCAAAGAAGTAGGGGCAGGAGTAGCCATTTTAGGTCCAAGTCTAAGCATGGGAAAGGGGGAAGTAGGAGCAGGGGTGGAACAACTGAGGACCTGCCCACCAAGAGGTGCAGAAATCAGGTAACTTCTCAGAGACCAAAGGCATTTTGCTGGAGGTGATTCCAGCAGCTCATTCTGTCAGACAGGACAGAGGAACCTCCAGTTCTGTGCTCAGATGCAGTGGCCTTGCAGCTGTATGGCCTGTGGGCTTCAACACTTGCAGGAGCAACACCTCCTCATCGCAGAGCCACCCTGATTCCATTTCAGCCCAACTCATGTTTAAATCAGCATGGATAAGGCAAAACAAACCCCAGTGTGGACCAACTTGCAAACCACTCAGATGAAGTCATACCTCTCAGAAAAAGCAATACCTTTCAAGGGACAGAAATTCTTCCCTGAACTACTGCTTATGATCTGCTAAGGCTGGGCTGGATGAGGGATGCACACATCCTAAAACAGCTCCCTAAAACAGCGGTCTGGGGAGTCCATTTATAAAAGCCTTCCAGGCAAGAGTGAGAATAAGTAGGTGTTCTTTTGAAGGGCCATAAAATCTATGTGGGGACTTGACCTGGTTCAGGCCCTGAAGTGCCAGCAAATGCTCACATTCACTCACACACACACACATACACACACACACGTAATTTCCTCAGCTCCAGCAACCTGTTAGATCCAGCAGCTGTCAGGGCTTTGTGAAACAAAGAGCCCACAACCCACACAGGAACGGAAGCATTGCTTCCTGTGAAACCCCTGGGGGTCGTGCAGAGTCCTGGCCTTCAGTGACACTTTATTACTTTCTTAATTTATACAACATACCAGTATTTTTTAAAATAATGTAATGAGCCTAATAGCTTCTTCCAGCAAGCAGAGATCAGGGAAGGACAAAGAGCAGGTTGGTCAGAGCACATATAGCAGCTGGCTGAACAAAGGCAAGTGATGTGAAAAAAAATCACTAACGTTGAATCAGACTGGAGCAAGATAATAAGAAAAGGCCCAAAGAAAACCTTTGATGAAGAGATGGAACTCTGAATAGGGCACTGACATGCTTCATTACTTGCCCTCTGATTGAGGAATGGACTGGAAGATGAACTCCAAATACCACACCTATCACATGTGTGGGGGAGGCTACCTCAAGTGTCCTCCAGGAAAATCTATTTTTCAGCCAAAGTCATTATCCGTAACACCTTTTCACCTTATTCTTTCAGTCTGCAAGGAATCATCCCGTGTTTGCCAGATATCAGTGGGAATCAATGCGACGCCTGAATCTGCGAAATGGAGGGCTCCAAGTCACTCAAGTATCTGCTTCTGAGCTTTTGGTAAGACAACCACTTTCACATACAGTTTTGAGAAAGAGTGGTAAAAGTGGTTTACCAGAGCTACTTTTCATCTGGTAAGACTACAGCACAAAGGAACCGGCAGGAAAACTTTCTACAGGGTTGGGGTGATAAAACCTTACTGCCAA
>VYZR01061127.1:18388-30073 GCA_013400675.1 Oxylabes madagascariensis
TGTCTTTTCCCCTTCTAACTAAAACTTTCTTTACTTGCCGGACAGAATTTTTTGTGTGGTGAACAGCATTACTGCTTGAAAATGTTAAGGATTCTTAGCCTAAGATACAGGAAAAGGATTTTAAGCGTGCAGGAGACCTGTGTGAATGTGCTGCCAAGTAACAGCATTAGCAAACCAGTGGAAAAAGTATTTGTTGTGGTCATTCGAAAACAAATTCGCATTGGAAAGTAAAAGCAGAGAATGGTAGGATTATTTGGGTCTATTAAAGCTATCTCTTAAGCTTGAAATAATTTTGCTCCTTGGAAAGACTTATTACAAATTTGGGACATACAGTATACATAAGAATGATGTGGCTGTTTCTAGGCTCTTGTTTACAACAAGAAATAATAGTATTAAACTTCCATTATTTTTAATGAATGCTGTGGGCTTCCTGTTTAATTGATAGATTGCTAAAGTGCCCAATTAACTAGACTCTTTACTGAGGTCTGCGGTTTTTTAATAGATTACCGTATGTTCAGTTTTGAACAGCTGGGGGGAATGCTGACTTCTGAGATAAATGAGGACCTCCATCCTTTGGTATCAAGCCAGGAAGACCAGGGTTGCTGGGCTGTTAATATGAAGGCTTTGGCATACTGAACCTTTGGGAGATTTCACCTGTGAAGAGGAAGCCCCTTGTGCCAGCCGTGTTGCCTAGTTTTGGTTTGCAGGATTTTATTCTTGAGAGGCTTCTGTTTCAGAACTCCTAATTGCAATTTGCAGGTGAGTGGAGGTGCAGCTGTCGATTTTCCAGCCGCATTCTGGTCGTTAGTAGGTGGCTCACAATTGCTAAACGAAGTTAAACATTGCCAAATCGATTTGAAGTTGGTTCGTGCTGGGAGGTGTGACATTAACCATTTTAATTAAGGTGCCTTTTTGAGTGAGCTTGGGATGCTTCCTGTTAATCAAAACTTCCACCTGTGTGAGTAGTTACTTTTTTAAGCAGCATCCCCAGAAAGATCAAATGAGACTGGATTATTTTCAGAGATCTGGATACCCAATTTTATCGTTCTATAGAAAAGTTTAATTGTTTATACTTGTGGACAACAAAAATCTTCTGGGCTCCACAGAGCTTTAGGAGTGAGGGGAAAATTATATATAAAATGGATAATCAAAGACTTTATGGCAGTTAGTAGTGTCATGCAGCCTCTTAAAGAAAAGCTGTTTACAAAGCAAGATGCTACTTAGCACATGAAACGTTTTGTAACTTAAGCAAATGCCTTTTTTGAACATGCCAATTAGAGAATAAGCCTTAGAATTTCATATTAGAGCTTTTTACTCACTTCTGCAGCCACATAGCTCATTATAATCAGGTGCCAATGACACCATAATTCATTCTGTCATTGAACAGAGGCTGCTATTCATCTCGAGATGGAAGAGTCAGTGCTGGATAAATTGCCATCTTTGTGCAATACTCCAAAGGATTCTGGGGCAGCACCTGCACAGGGGACTGGTTCAGGAAAACAGGTATGAAAACTTACCGCTTTTCAATAATGTGGTTCTTCATAGTAACAAAAACGCTTGTGGAATCATCAGGGAGGCAGAAGTCACTGAGAAACTGCTTGCTGGAAGGGTAGAGACAGGCACCGTGTACCTCTAGCTACGAGGCTGTGCTGGTAAGGAATGTGCCTGGTGTACTTCACTCTAAAAATGCAGATGTGTGCTGTGAATGCAAAGTGATGGAGCAGCATAACCCAAATGCCATGCTAATACATTTGAATACTATATAGGGTGTGTGGTGGATTTTTTGCTTGTTTGTTTTAACCTGTCACCTTCAGTTTTCTCGAATCCTAGTTTTCTGGGTTGCTGTGCATGCAGGATAACTTTCTGTGTCTTCTGCCTCCCATGGAACAAAGTACAATGCTTTCAGTTTGTATATTGTCCACAGTGCTGAGCTCTGCTTTGGTCTTATCCCAGCTTGTGTAGTGGTGATACTACCACACTCAGCATCCAGATCTATGCAGGACAGGCCTGGTTTGAAAGTATTCCGTAACTAATCCCTCACTCCTGTATTTTAGTGCATTTCTATAAATGAAAATGTTAGGCACAGATTATAAAAAATAGTTGTTTTGAAGAAAAAAAAGTCTTTTTAGATGCTTGTGAAGTATCTCAAAGCATGAACAGGTCAAAATTATACAAGTATTTCTAATAATGCTCTAGAATACAGATGTTTTGTACTAGTTCTAATACAGATGTATAGGATGGAACAGCAGGAAAAAGAACCCTTACCTCCACTAAACTAGAGGGGAAACTGATAGAATAAAATTAGCCAAGTTGAAATATGCTGTACTTCTTTTACACAAAGACTAAATGAGTAAGTTTGCCTCGATAGAACATAGGATTTTGTCCAACAAAATGTGGAGCTACATCTTTCCATATCTTGCAGCTGTGTGTGCAAATATATGTGAAAGGAAGAAGTTAACTTTATTCAAGTTTTTGAAGGCTATATAGAGAATTAGGAAGTCTGGCTTTACAATGATAGTTAAATATATTACATATTTTATGTAAATAATAGTGATGGCTAAAAACTTGTTTGAGATTTGATAAAAATTTAAGATTATCCTGACCACCTGGTTTTTTGGGTTTATTTATTTTACTTTTTAGCAAATGAGTGCAGCTCTGAGGGAACGATTAAGGAAAACAAGACATTCATTTAATGCCAATTTTACGGTGGCAAAGCGGCTCAAGATAGACACTGATGAAAAAGACTCTGCTGATGCTGACACAGGGTGCTTGCCAGAGACAAGTACAGACTGTTCTAGATTACAAGGTGATTCTGAAAACCTGGAAGGGAATGGCACTGGACACACATGTTTCAACAGTCCCTCACAGGAGAGTGATCCCTGTGGACCAGCAGAGAATTCAGATGTGCTACAGGTTGATCTTGGTCAGCAACAGTCCCTGGAAGAAAAAGCACAGCTGGTGAAACAAGTGCAAGAGAAGGAAGAGCTGCTTCGTAGGCTCAAACTGGTGAAGATGTATCGATCCAAGGTGAGGCAATACTTACCCACCCACTGGTTTTTTAGTGTGGTGTTTGTGTATTGTCTCAGTTTAGGGCATTTTATAAAAATACCTGCAGGGTATGAAAACCCCCTTATGTCAGCAGATGGTGATTCTTTGTTTGTCCCAATTTCAGAACAACCTGTCTGAGTTGCAGGCTTTGATAGTGAAGTGGAGAAGCAGCACCCAGCTGATGCTGTATGAGCTGCAGTCGGCCTTTTCTGCAGACGGCAAGAAAGTGAGTCTCACTCAGCTCATCGACACTTTTGGGTTAGAAGACCAATTACTGCACTACAGCAGAACAGAAGAAGATTTTGTAGATGCATAATCTACAGCTGCAGAGCTTTCTTTGCACAGACACAAAAGCAGAAAAGACTGAATGAATTCTGATTGTGTCAGAAGTGTTGGTCAGAATGGACTTTATGCTTGGGGTTAGGAGGTTTTCTGCAGAGATACTTGTAAAGCTGTGTCCATACATACAGTAGGCACTGTAAAAGGCATTACTTAATGGAGAAAAATCAAACTGGTGATGTTTTCGAGAATCTGGCTTAAGGACTTGGTCAGTGAATTTTTATTTAATAAAAAAAATTAATAGTTTTAACAGGTAGAAAGCAGTCCATTTTTTGATTAGTCTCTGCATGGTTACTGAAATAACTCAAATTGTCAATTCTGTTCATGTTCAGATGGAGAACAGTTCAGTTTGTTTGTAGATACAGCCACTTTACAAATGTCTTCCTGGTGCAAGTCAGCCAATGAAGGCTAATGACAGCATTTGGTGAGTTAGGTGAAGATAACTAATTTTGATGATGTTCATATTGCAGAGCTGAGATAAGATGTTGTCACGAGCTTTAACTCCAACTGAGGGAAATGTGCTGTACTGCAGTTGCTTTCAGGGTCTGGTCCAGACAGCCTTTCCAGGGCTGCTGTCTCATAAGCATTCTGCCACAGCCTGAGGTAATAGAAGGGAAGGCAAGAAGATTGAAACCAACTTTCTATTCTCCTACTACATCTGAGAGCTGAGGTGTTTTCTCTTTTCAAATAAATAAGAAAAACAAGGCCTCGTTTAATGGGATTGCTTCAAAAACAGCATCATAAAGCAGAATAAATCTTTACCATTTCATTTATTGTCTAATAAATGCCTTTTAAAAAAGTTTTTTTATTTAACTTGAAATTGCTTATTTTCTCATCATGGTGACTTCTGTTTTTTGTTTTCCCTAAAATCACTGCTTCTCAAGTATAACAGTACATAAATCTTTACTTTACAACTCTCCCTGCTAGGAGTCTTGTTTTCTCATTGTTTATACCCTACTTCTTTTGTTCGGAGGTGCTATATCCTGTTTCCTTAATAAGGGAGTAATTTCTTAGTTCAAGAGAAAGAAAATCAAAGATCATACAGAACCTTTTACCACGGGTAAGGCTCATTAGACTTCAGCCTGTACCTAGAACTTGCTCTTAAGAATACTGACTGTTGCTGTCCAGAGAGAATTAATGCAGAACAACCTTTATTGCAAGCACATTTTGAGTATTAAAGCACTATTTCTCTGCTTTTTTAGGCTAGTGCAAAAAGATGATGGTGCCTGGTGAAGGGGACAGTTATTTTCCCGAGGTCCTTGGCACATTTGGAAAAATGCTGCATTTAGGGCGTTTCAGCAGAAAGACAAAAGGTCTTGTAATAAGTGAGATGTAACAAATCCCTGTTAGAGATGGTAAAACAAAAAAAGAGATGTACAGGATCACAACTGAAATAGTTTTTTCTTACAAATGTAGGATTTTAAGGTATCAAAGCTATTGTTACTCTCACAATGAAATGGGTTTAGATGTCATGTGAATTTATGAAAGGAGAAGAATTGACACCATGGAGCAGGAAATAAAAAGCAAGGAGCATGCTCAAGTAGGTAGATAGGGCTCCAGCAGTAGTGAACTTTATCACAGGTTCTTTATGTTCCTTAGCTGTCGTGGAAGGAGCTGGCAGGAGAATACAGAATACATTGAGAATACTGCATCTCAATGGAAAGGGTGGGAGATGCCAGCAACTATTTCAGGAAGCCAGGTGCTTCCCAACCAGGTTTTCCTGTGCTTCTGCCCTTGGCAGCAGCCACAGCTCCTGCTGGCTGGGGGTGATTATTCCGTGATAAGGCACAGCTGCCTTTGGCACACTTGGTCAGGATGAGGCATCCCTGCATCTGCTCAGAAACCATCACAAGGGTAAATTATTCTGTCAACTCCACAGACATGAATTGTAGCAGATGCCAGTTCATAGATTTCTTTACCTTTAAAAGGTCCTACAATTGCATATTGCAAACAATGGACATACAAATATGCCTGTTCTTCTATCAGTCTACAATTTCTTGTATCCTTTGTTTACTGTAATGAGCTATATGGTTAATATAATAAAACCGATAGAAATAAATCTCATCAACTGAGATATAATGGGGTTAAGACCACGTGTAAAAAACACAAATCAGACAACCGTGCATCTTTCAAATTTCCTTTATTTTTAAAAGAATTACAGAAGAAACAATTTGTGGGAAGAAAAGTTCAGGGAGAAGAATCAGCTGTCAAAACTCTTTTCCTTAGGTAAGACCATGGTATTATCCATCTACCTAGACTCTGATTTTTAAATACTATGGAGTGTTCTTGGTTTCCAACTTTCAGCTTCTGACTGAAGAATTGCAAGCTGTTTTTCCTGTTCCCTTATAAGGATCCGTAGATATTTCTGCTTCACAATCTCTTGGTAACGCTCCCTTGTGATCTTTTCAGAAATATCCCGTGTGTCTGCAGAAAAAAAAGTATTAGTGTTAGCCTGTGCTCATAGGGGATGTGTAGTCTGTATATATATGGGACCTGTCCTGGCGTTATTCCAAGTTCTGTATAAAACAGGCAAGCATTTTAAAAAAGGCTCACAGTTGGGCTTAAGAGCCTTTATAGCACTGAATAAAGCAAAATATTTCAAAAATGCACAGGGCATGCTTTCTTTAGCTTCCAGCAAGTACCCACTTTTGAAAATCTGTTAATGTTTTCCACTAGTGGAAAGATCTCTATAAGTTTTCCTAATACCGAATACTGTTCTTAGCTCCACATTTCTTCCTCTGTTCTCTTGGAAGGGTGAAAAGAAGCCCATTGAACCGCTTTCAGAAAAAATGAAAGCATGTTGCCTAATGAAGTTATTAATGACTGTAATATTTTGACTTGAACAGTTTCAGGAATGCAGTCAATCAGCTTTGGTTACAAGAGCCCCAGGAGTCTCCAGGTAACTCTTCAGTAACCATGTTGGGTTTTGGCAGGAAGGACTCTGCTCGTTGTGCACATACAGTAACAGACAGGCATTCCTTGCCCCTCAGCTGCTGGTGGAGAACAGCACTGTGCAGCCTTGGAGTTATTTTCTCAACGTTCTTTGCTTGTGCCTTAAAGTGCATCCCTGGACTCACCAGCTGCCTTGAAGATGTGCATCCTTTCTGACACAGAGACGAGCATTTCCTTCAGCTGCAGGCTGAGCTCGTAGTTCGCTTGCTCTTTTAGATGGATGCACTTGTTCAGCTCTCTGACTTTTTTCTGATGTTTTTTCACATTCTTCTTGTGCAACTGTCCATTTTGAGATGAATAAAGCAAATATATGAGGTCATACAAAAACTGTTCAGACAAACTTATGATGAAAAACTGTAATTTTAAGCACTGTGTTGTAGCTTGATAAACTTCCATTTATGTTGATTTGACAGCAGAACATTTTAAGCTTTACTTTGTAAAGTGTTTTTCACACACAGTTTCTCAGTTTATGGAATTCTAATTTAAGGAGCAGCCAAAGAATAAAGAGGTATAGGTCAGGAAGGGAGATACATTAAAGATAAAACTTGAAAGGCAAAGGGAGAAAAGGAACTCAATGGAATCAGTGAGTTAAGGACATGCTCTTGGCTGCTGGGAGCTGCTGAAGCTGATGGATGGGCTGTAAAGGGACAAGATAAATACTAAAGCTTGAAGAGGAAGAGGATGCTGATGCCAACTAGCGCAACTTGGAGAAAAACCAGTGAAATCACTTAAAAACAAGAACAGTCATAATTTGAATGACGAAATACATGAGGTAGCCAGCATATCAGATTGTTTTGTCTCTTATTTTGAAGACAGAGGGGTGCTCTGAACAGGCTGGTGCTCCTGGAGAGAAACATTAAACAGTGAAGACTGAAAGAATGCTTCATTAGAAATGGAAGAGTGACTTTTATAGGCAGTGCTGTGTAAGAAATGATTAGTAGGTCTGCATTCAGATGTTCAGGATAGGAAAGTATTTAATTCCAGTAACAGAGCAAGTAGACAGGCTTCATCTCTGCAGCAATCCATATATGATAACTGCTTCCAAACATTATAGAATTGCTGCTGTAGACAGCACAGCTCAAGTTGAGGAAACTATTGGAAGCCAGATGGACAAATACATGATATATCTATACCTATATCTCTCTGTGTGTGCTATTATGGGTGCACTCCAACAGTCCTTGAGTTAGAATGCCTGTATCAATTGCACTTATTCTTTCAAACACCTCTTGCTAATGAAGGCAAGGAGCTGCATTTAAACTAAGGCTGTGTCTCAGACATGGAGGTTCCCTTGGGTTTACCTTATCCATGACGCCAAGGCTCTGCTCCATCCCTGCTAAGTGCTGAGCCATGTGGGTGTCATAGTTCTGCATGGTTAGGAACTGAAGAAATAAAACCAGAAAGAAATTAAGTTATGCCTGTTCATTCTCAGCAATTCCACCCTTCTATAAAGAAAATCATACTATGTGAAACTCAAAAAACTAGAATTCTGCAGTGGTACAGCTTACTAGTGGTCATAAGCAGACCTTGTAAGGATATGCTTGGATGCTATGTGAGTACTAGACTATGCAGCTGTAAAAAGGAAGTTATCTTTTAGATATTTATAATGGAAACAAGTGCCAAACAAGTCTGCTGAGGTTGTCAAAAACTCCAAGCTATGCTTTTGCTTACAATGTAATCAAAGCTAACATAGCTGGAGGCCTAAGACAGTCTGTCTTTAGGCTAGAGAGGAAAATTATTATTTTCTGTTTAGTGGCTTCCCAATCATTCTTACTTCTTTCACTGTTCTATCTGCATAGTAATTGACAGATCAGAGAATTTATTGATTTTTTTCCTTGAGCACACTGCTACTAAACTACCTCTTTATCAAATGACAAATGGTAAACCCCATAATGTTTTATGGATATATAACAGGCAGTGGACAGGTTTCTATAGATGTAGATTCATCCTTCCGGAGTACTGGCCCACCAAAGTGACAAGCAGAGTTCTGTGGACTGTTCTAGTTAGAAGAGGAGAAACAGGAAAGACCCAGAAGGGGCTCCTTGCCTATAGGATTAAACTTCTTTCACTCACTGCTTCATTAACACCCCTCATTCCAAATGGTCTCAGGTCCTTGCCCACTCACATTTATCTAAGCCATCTTTATTTCCATTCCTGTTGTTGGGGTATCTGTTACCTTGTCTTTCCCACTAACCCCATATTTTCTAATCAAAAAGTGACATCTGTCATTTCCCTCAGGGCATTCAAATTGTGATTAAATTGGTAAATGCCCTTACTATGCTCAGTTTAACTGAGCTAACGGCAACACTGGTGATAAATTTGCCACAAGAATTCTTCAGTGCGCTGTCACATCACCTCTTTGGAAAGCTGTTCTGGTGATTGGTGTTAGTTACGAAAGTCCTGTGGCTGTGATTCAGAACAGGAATTTTGTGGAGCAGCAACACAAATGAAGATTAAGCAAAACATACATTTTGAATTTTCTTCTGATCTTTTGATTGAACTGCTGTCCAACAGTTTCCTTTTCTCTGTGCTTTATAGCTGTCCCCACTGCTGTATCTCGAGCCTACCAATCCTTCAACATCCCTTACTCCAAACCGTTATGCCACCCACCTCATCACCATAAAACCAACAGTCTTCTACATCCCATACTGCAATACCCTCAGGCTTTCCCTACAACCTTTCTTCTTCCTCCTTCTCCAGTGCTATCCTTGGCTGTGTCCCAGAACCTTTACCTCTTTTTCCTGGCCTGCTAGCTTCTTCAAAGCTATGCAGGAGGTGCTGCCATGCTGGCGGGCTGCCCCCTTCTGCCGGGCATGGCAAACAATTCCCTGTTGTGCTGCTGGGCCAGCAAATGGCAGTGAGAGGGTGGAACTGGGTGAGGCTGCCCTAGGAACGCTCAGCCTCCGTGTAGAGCAAAGTTACGGGATTTCTGTGCGATACCAGATGGGGGCACCTCAGACCTTCCACTTAAAAAGGACTCTGCTCGATTTAAGAGATCTGTTCTTGTGGCTGCAAAATCCTGATTCCATATTCAACGCCAATTTTGAAATACTAAGAGTTAGGGCTAATTTTGCCTTAATTTACACTCTAGCATCCCAAAGAATTTCATCACTGTTCAATCTCATGAGTAAGACTTACCCTTTGAAAGCTGAATTGTTGACCTATTAGGAATCACGTTTCTCTAGTAAGAGGAGATTTATGAGGTATAAACGATCTTTCTTACAGGTATGGGCAGCATAATTTTCTGCAGTTAAAATATAAATCAGAAAAAGCAACTCACTAGCTGGCAATCTTTTGAAATAGGTAGTATTACAATATCCCGAGCCTTCTCTTTCAGATCTTCTATCTGCATTTTCATTTTCTTGTGTTCCCATTCCAGCCGTATTATTCCTTTAGAGAAGTCTTTAAATTCTACCATGGCAGTAATTTTTTTTTCTCCTTGAGCCTGAAAAAATAGATCAATCTTAATTAACACACTTTACAGATTATGGAATAATTGTTAGCAACAAGATGGGCAAGTTTCCAAAGTCATAATTTTAGTCAATTAAACATGCTATACTGCAGCCTCTTTCCAGACTTTGCTCCAGATGTTTATCTTTTAAGGAAGTTCATTCTCTTTTATGCTCTGTCACAGCCTTAGATCATAGAAATAGATGAAGAAAATGACAACTAACCTCTCCCTCAATCTATCTATCTTATATAAGAATGGAAAGGCATTTTAGGTCTACAAAATACAAGCTTGCTCTGTTTAAGGTATCTTCTAGATGTTACTGAAAGCTTTGTGCAGTAGCAGTAAAAAACAATTTTTGTACAGCTAGAATGCTGAAAAAAATAACATTTCATGAGGGCATGAAAATTGTTTTAAGTATCATCACCAATTTCACCTTACATTAAAAACGGTATTATTTTTTACATTTAATGTGGGCCACTATTCAAATGCTTTTTTAACATGACTGTAAGTTTGCCTCGTGGGAATTTTTGGACTGGTGCCCATGATATTAGCATTTTCTAGTTACAATATATGTGTAAGTGATGGTGTGTCTAAAGACTGTCACCATTTCATTGATCTGAATTGTATTGATCAAACATCAAGAAAGCAGTCTGCACTGCAATCTTTACATCATGAGAAGAGACATTAGAGAATTCTTAATAGCTTCTAGATTACAATTGAGCCTGCTGGCGTGTTGTAATGAATTGAAGCTAGATGTCAAACTGGAGAAAAAGCTGAGTCCCTGAAGAACAATACATTTGTTTAGAAAGCTTAAATTTCCACCGGATAATGTAAATTACCGCAAGAGCGCGATTCAGTTCTTCAACAACAGTCCTATCAATGAGAACAGCATCACTGTAGTCTGGGATCTGAGTACTTTCTAATTCTACCTGTCCTTGTTTTAGCAAAAACTGGACAGTCACATTCTGCTGAAGCTTTATCTTCTCCTCCTTCAGCCTAAGATGGCAGAAAATAAGAACAGCATTTAGTGATTGCAACAGGATTATATAAATCCTCCCATGATTCTCAATGTTTATATTTATTACTGGTGGATGGTATGTTCATGTAGGGCTTACTCTTTGACAGACTCTGTCTTCTGTTTGCTGCTAAAGTGACTACGAAATCTGAAACTTATAGTATGTGTATACATAAAGTTTTCAAGCACTGGATTCAATTTAGCATACTCTAGCAGATGTTCTGAGGGAAAATATTATTATTGAAAAAAAATTTTAATATCAATTGAAAAGAAAACAGAAGAGACTTCCAGCCAGGGCCCATTGTCCTTTATATTTTACTTTGGAATTTATTCTTGAATGATAATGAATGTGCAAATTATGTTATGTAGATGAAAAAAATGAAATATTGGAGGTCCAAGCAGCAATGTAACCTCGATAAAAGAGTGCAGGAGAACAGAGGTGTATAATTTTGTTTGTAACTTTTGGTTCTGTGTTAGCGGAGTATTAAAGGTCAGCTGAACATAGGAAAAGACACAAAATTACCAAGTGAGTTCTTGGAAGGTGTTCTCTAATTCTGACTTCATCTTGTCATTTTCATCCACTCTTCTCTGGAGACAAGCCTGCATGTCTGCCAGTGCTAGGCCCTTCCATTTCACCTAGGCAAGCAACATTGTGACATTCCCAACTTTTTCAACTTTGTATGTCAGGCCAAGCCTCTTTGAGGACAGACAAGACAAGTTCTTAAGAAGGAATCTGTATACATAAATATGCAGCCCAGTATTTTGAAAATCTCAATACAGCATATGAGACATGAAGGTTACAATCCTTATACTCTGCTCAGGAAATTATTTGTTCATATACGCATAGCTTATTCATGTGAAGGGAAATCATATTTGCTTCTCT
>VYZR01061128.1:0-15213 GCA_013400675.1 Oxylabes madagascariensis
TCCTTCTCTTCCCCAGGCTGAACCTCTGGGGCTTGGAGTACAGCACCTCTGGAGCTGCAGCATCTCTGGCTGAGCAGCCAGAGTTCAGGCTCTGGTTGTTCCCAGTGCCCCCCGTGCAGGTTTGGGTATTTTCCATCCTTTGCATCCATCACACACACACAGCCCCAGCTCATTCGTGACTCCTCATCCCCTGCACTGAGCTTTGCTGGTCGCAGACTCACTCTCCACACTGACGAATAAATGCACAAAAGGGCACAAGTCCCACGCTGGAGTGATGGGAGCCAAGTTTTGTCTCATCTCACCCGAAAAGCCGCTGCATTTGTCAGAGCAGCAGCTCAGATCTGTGGTGGAGCGGAACCTGACCCGCTCCCTCTGGAGCCAGGGCAGTAGGAGATACAACCAAAAGAGCTCTGGTTGTCAGAAACATTCCCTGAATTCCTGTTAATACACCCATCAATTCAGCTGGAAAGATGCACAAGCTGAAGCATTTTGACAACTAAAACATTTTAGCAGTCTTGCATGAAAACGCTTCAATTTTCTCATTTAAAAGTTCCATTTAATTTTTTTCCGGCTTACTTTGTTTTAAAAGATTCTCAAAACACCCTCTGGGAAAAAAAAAAAAGATATAAAATAAAATAAAATAAAATAAAATAAAACAAAATAAAACAAAACAAAACAAAATAAAATAAAATAAAATAGCATCTTTAGATCCCAGGTACTTTTTAAGAACTTGACTCTCAGTGTCAAAGGGATCAATTATTTTATTTTTTTTCCAAGTGTGGTTATAGGGACAGCTCTGATAAACACATTTAGACCAGAAGAAGCAACACATTTGGGCATCAGGAAGAATTTTGGACATCAGGAAGAATTTTTTCATGGGAAGGGCTGGTCAGGCACTGGAACTGCCCAGGGGAGTTTGGAGTCCCCATCCCTGGAGGTGTCCAAGGAAGACCTGGATGTGACACTCAGCGCTCTGGGCTGGGGACAAGGTGGGGATTGGTCACAGGTTGAACTTGATCATCTTGGAGGCCTTTTCCAACCTAAATAATTCCATGATTTTGTGCAGGGGCTACTGTTGTTAAGGGCAGAGTTGGACCTTGGGAGGTGTCAGCCATGGATGGAGCCACCCCAGTTTATTCCTGGTGTTCCCGAGGCACACAACAAAGCTGACACAACACAATAAATTCACAGCCTCCCTTATTTCTTTCCATCCTTAAACCCCATGGAAGCCCTTGTAGGTACTTGGTTGCACTCATAAAAATCTTTATTTTTAACAGAGACAGGAGATGGGCACCAGAAGAGCTCATTCACCGCCTTGGCTTGGGGGCATGTGAAGAAATTTTTTTTTTTCTGGTGAGACATTTGCTCTGCAACACCCCTGCACTGAACGTGGGCACTGGCAGCCCCAGGACTTGTGCTGGATATTAAAAATTCAGCTGGCTGCACAGAGCCCAGGGCTTTTAGAGCCACACAGAGCTTCCTGTGACCCTTTGTTTTGGTTTCCTGGGAGTGTGCAGGTCCCCCAGGACCGCTGGCAGCTCGGCTGCCGTGGAGGAGTGGAGCACTGAGGAGTTTGATGATGCACAGATGGAAGCACTGCTGTCTTTCCTGCAATCATGGGTTTCTCATGGGACCTCTGCTAAGTCTTGCCTCCTGTGGCTGCAGAATTCTCCTCCAAGGGCAAATCCTTTCTGCAGTTTCAGCTTCCAGCTTTTATTATTACCTAGTAGCTGTTCCCAAGACCGGTTTAGGATGGAGCAAAGCTGGAGGACTGGGCTGAAGGCCAGGGTTCAAAAAGGGAGATTAAACTACACAAAATGCACTCAGGTGGTGATGGAGAGTAAGGAAGAGGGGTCCAGCATTTCCCCGGAGAAAAAAACAGGGATACTGGATTGGGAGGAGGGTGCACGTGGCCAGGCTGGAACTAAAATACAGAAGCTGGTAGGATAAAGATGGAAAAATAAAAATGCTCATAAGATGGTGTTGAATTTGATCATGAGGTTAAAGGTGACAGTGTGGGCACAGTCCTCTGAGCCACTGTGGGTCACCAAGTCCAGGTGACAGAAAGACTGGGCTTGGGTGGGCAAAACAGCTCCAGGGATCTGGGACAGAGTCTCTGCATCTCAGGTCTCCACCTGTAAGAGATGAAAATCTTGTGCCAGTGACCCCACCTAAAGAAAGCCCAGGAGATGAATCCCAAACACACCAAAGACTCAAAAAGCAAAGATTTGAGCTGCTAGGAAAAAAAAAACAACAGACCCAAGCAGCAAAACCCATTATGCCAAACCCCAGCTGAAGGTGACAGTTTGTTAGATGAAATCCACTGAGGTTCTGGGAAGGGAAAATAAAGCAAAAACCCCCAGTGCTCTGGGGCTTTTAAGATGTATTTTTGCACAATAGCTGCCTTTTGAAATGTAAAAAGGAATAAGGGGATTCACAGGATGAGCTGGAGGGTTCTCCCTCTCCAGTTGTACGGAGATGAAAGCAAAAGCACTGCGATCTTTTATTCAGGAAGGCAGGAGCAGTTAAGATGATTAACTGTTCCTCATGAAATACTGTCCAAAGCACTGGGCTGGGGTTTTTGTCCAGCCCAAAAATGAGCTGGTGAGCTGTTTTCACAGACCCGGTGTGATAAGGGTGGCCGAGCCAGGGAGTGGGGAAACCTAAAATGTGTGTTTTGTCAGGAATATTCATGAAAAAACAAAGACCCAAAGGAGTGAAGGTTCACAGTTAAAATCATGCATTGCTTGTAATGAATTTGTTCTATAGTGCCATGGATCATTGATCTGTACAAATACAGCATCCATCACACCCCAACAAAAGCTGCTGAGGGCCATGCTTTGCTCTTTGCTCTTATTTCTCCTCCTCCCTGGCTCCCTGGCTGGATTCACCATATAAAATCACACAAAATAGGCCAGTTTCAAATCTGCTGTCCTCACAGGTCTGTGGGTTTGAAATCTGCATGGTGGGAGTCACCAAGGTGAGTTCCATCAGCACAGAGTGTCTGTGGGCGTCAGGAGATCAGGGCATCCCAAATCCTTGGGGGGAGCAGCAGTAATTGAGAATTTGATTGTCTTGGGTTGCAACGCAAGACGTAACCAGCAGTATTCTATTGCCAGCTGTTGAAACCGGCTGGGGAGGTGTTTTTCTTTATCTCTTCCATGACCCATCCTCCCTCCAGGGGNCTGCTACCAACACCCTGATCAGCAGGGTGTCAGGTTGTGATCTGACTCTGCAGTGTTTTGTTTTTTGTTTGTTTGCTTTTTTTTTATACTACTGCACTTTTGTTTTTAATATCCTAGTAAAGAACTGCTATTCCTGTCCTCATATCTTTGCCTGAAAGCCCCTTAATTTCAAAATTATCATAATTCGGAGGGAGGAGGTTTACATTCTCCATTCCAAGGGAAGCTCCAGCTTTCCCTGGCAGACACCTGTCTTCCTAAACCAAGACATTGATCCAAACTTTGTCCTGAGTCCACTGCAAGGTGTGGAAAAGTGCCAGGAATAAAACAATGAAGCCTGAAAACAACACTGAGTAACATCCACGGGTATCACCTCAGGTTCCTCTGGGCATGCCTGGGTGTTTAGAGGATTCAGCTTGCTTAACACGAAATGCCTGGCTGGAAAACGCTTCTCTGAGCTTCTGACCCTGAGCTCCTGCTGTGGTCCAGGGAGTGCAAAAGTCACTGAGAGGACAGTTTGTTGGATTTTTGATGTGTGTTTTTCTGAGCCCAGGAAATGTGGGTTTGTTTTCGTTGGCAGTGGAGTGAGGCGGCAGTGGAGACATTCACGGTAAAATACTTGTGATAGGGCAGAGAGATCCTGCCCCAAAACAACAGCAGCTTCTTTGCCTGTGCTCCCACACAGCTCTTGAGCCCCACATTTCATGGAAGGGGAGTTATTTCAAAGAGGAATCCAGAGGAAAAGAGATTTGTCTTTTCCGTTGTGCACAAAATTATGCATTTTCAACCTAAAACCAATTATGTATTTGCTGTCGTAGTTGCCTCATTGCTGAAGAGCCCTTCTGGTGTGAACTTAACATGGAATCATGGAATGGTTTGGGTTGGAAGGAACCTTAAGGATGATCTTGTTCCAACCCCCTGATATGGACAGGAACTCCTTCCTTTACCCCAGGTTTTTCCACACCCCGCTCCAACCTGGCCTTGGACACTTCCAGGGATCCAGGGGCAGCCACAGCTTCTCTGGGCACCCTGTGCCAGGGCCTCCCCACCCTCACAGGGAAAGATTTCTTCCCAATATCCCATCTATCCCTGCCCTCCAGCATTTTGAAGCCATTCCCTGTGTCCTGTCCCTCCATCCCTCGTCCCCAGTCCCTCTCGAGCTCTGCTGAAGCCCCTTTAGGCCCTGCAAGGAGCTCTGAGCTCTCTCTGGATCCTTCTCTTCTCCAGGTGAGCGCTCCCAGCTCTCCCAGCCTGGCTCCAGAGCAGAGGGGCTGCAGCCCTTGGAGCAGCTCCGTGGCCTCCTCTGGAGTCACTCCAACAAGTCATGTGCCTGAGAAGTGAAAAAAACAACAAAAAAACCCCCAGGGTATTTGTTTCTCTGAAGAGAGGTGTCATAATGCCATTGGAGAAGACTTGGCATCCCTGAGCCATCTCAGCTGTGCAAGAAGATTTGTGGAAAACTTTCCCTCTGATGGAGACAGTGCTGGAGGTCAGCTGGGAGAACCCAGAGCTGTGTTTAGGGAGCTGAACCCACTCTCTGTGACTGCTCATTATTGGAGTTAACTTTCCTGCTTATTTTTGTGATCAGGGAGTGTAAGGCTCTGTAGGAACTGGAGATAGCACGGTGTGATTGGCAGGGCGTGGGAGACGTGAATCCATAAATCTGTGCCTAGACATAATTGCTCAAAAGGGGTTTTTTTTTCCTTCCTTCCATCCCAATAAATGTTAAATATCCCAGCATCTCTAGGTGAGCCCCTTGAGGACTGGAGACAATCACTTGCTGCATGCTGTGGGGAAACAGCACACAGGGAGCAGGAATTATGATTGAAGTGTGGGTTCTTAGCTGGGGAAACAAGGTCCTGCGGCAGAAAGAGTCACACTGGGTTGCATCTTTTGGAAGGAGACTAAAAAGGGGAATGGACTAAATTAGGGGAATGGCCTTAGGTGGAAGAAAGGTTAGGTGGCATATTGAGGCCCTGGCACAGGGTGCCCAGAGAAGCTGTGGCTGCCTCTGGATCCCTGGAAGTGTCCAAGGCCAGGTTGGACAGGGCTTGGAGCACCCTGGGATAGTGGAAAGTGTCCCTGCCCATGGCAGGGGGTGGAGCTGGATGGGCTGTAAGTCTCTTCCAAACCATTCCAACCCAAACCATTCTCTGAGTCTGTGATTCCATAAACGTGGATGTTTGTGGTGAAGGACACTCAGGTCAGAGGAGAGAAGCCCCTCTGGAGAGTGGCTCTGCTTTTTCCCTCAGGGTTTGTGTCCACTTGGTGTGAACAGCCCCTGGCAGTGCCCACCCCTGTCCCTGGGCACCAGCTGGCACTGCAAGACCCAACAAGTGGAGCCCAAATGCATCAACAAAGGGCTCTCCAGAGGCTCTTCCATGAGTGGGAAGCTGTCCCAAAGATGCCTCTCCTTGTTGGATTGCAGGCTGGTGTTCAGTGCCCATGGAACACTGGGGGTCAACACACAGAGAAAGGCTCTGTCCTTGAGCACTTGATGTTGTAAAGATTCTTGGCAAATTTGGCAAAGCTGATGTGGTTAACCCGAAACTGGAAGGAACATCTGGTTTTAACCTCTTTGGCTGGCTGGAGTCAAAGCCCTGCCCTTACACAGCCATGGTAGAGCTATAAATAAATCTTCCCAGACAAGCAAAAAGAGGTTCCCTCCCCTACTTCCATCTTTCTCCCTGTAGCATTACTTGTCTGAGACATGGCTTGCTCTGTTGTTTGTTGTTGCCTTTGTTGTATTCTTGTTTGAATATTCAAACCCTCAGAGGCCAACTTTGCACTGTAACAAGCAAAATCCAGCTGACAGGTAAAGACAGGAGAGGCCTGGAGAGGAGAGCTGGGTCATCCTGACTCATAATTTGAGAGGCAAAAAGGCTTCCTGCCACTTTCTAGACAGGCAAAAAAAAGGTGTCGTCCTCCCCTTATTTTTATCTCCCTCCCTGTGGCATTGGTTATCTCAGGGGTGGGTTCTGCCTGCTCTCCTTTCCCATCTCCAATGTCAGGAAAAGTCTGACGTGGTGGGAAGCGGCTGCCAGGGGAGATTTGTCTGGAACTGGTGATTGGTGATGGAATGGGAGGAGAAAAAGTCTGGAAAAATATCATATGGCTTCAGAAGCACAGAGAGGGGCAAGGCTGTGGCTTGGTAAAAGTCTGTCTGGTCAACAGGGGAGTGCTTTGTGTCCAGGTTGTGTGTCTGGGTCTCAGTGACCTGGATTTCTATTGTTTTTTCCAGTTAAGAATTAAGCTGGGTGCCCAATTTCATCTCCCTCCCTCTTCTCTCCTTGCAGATAATTTAAAACATTTGGGATCCTGGGTGAAATACGAATGCTGAGTTGGTACAACCATCCTTTAGCCAATTGCGTGGTCCCTGATGAAGATTTCCATCCACCCCTCTCAGACACCATCACAAACACATTTTCCAGCCTAAATGTCACCTGTCTTCCCACAAACTCTGAGTTAACAGTCTTCCACCCAGCAGTTTTAATGCAAATCTCACCTGTTCTTCATTTCCACGAGCACCAGGGACATTTCTTGGACCCTGGTTTAAGGTGAGTGAGGAACTTCAAGCATCGCCACTCCAGAGAAAAGCAAGACTGGGGCAGAAGTAAGGCTGGGATGGATGTGGTGTAAAAACTCATCTCTCAGAGAAAGGAGGTTCCATTTGGGTCAGGAAATTGGAAGGAATAAGGGCCAAGGAGCAGAGAACAGCAGCTGGAGGGTGGTGGAGCTGAGCTGGGAGGTGGAGGTGGCTGTGGGGGAGCTCTGTGTTGGAAACCAGAGCCCAGGAGGAGAGGCAGCTTCAGTAGGACCCGGAGGGGAGAGCACGGAGAAAAATGAGGAGAAAACGGAGGCTTGGGGCACTGATAGAAAAATCTAACTTTGTGCCAGCTCTTTCACAATCAGGAAATTTTTTCATCCCTGGTTTTGTTGTCTGCACGTTTCCGAAAGAGCTATTCTAACAGCAGATTTATCGCACTCCAGAAGAGACCAAGTGCTTGATCAAGAGGTGCTCCAGCCATGGCCATGCTCTCCAGGAAGCTTCCAAGACTTTTATTTGCAATCTGCTTTGAGTTCCCTGGCTGGACCAGGCCAGGCTAAGGGAGGTGCTGTTTGTCCCTGGCAGGCTGGTGACAATGGAGCATGAACTCAACTCTTGCTGCTGTGGCTGCTGCATTACCTGAGATTTCCATCCCTGTCTTGGTTTGGAAAGACAAGTGTCTGCTAAGGAAGGCAGGAGCCTCCCTTGGAATGGAAAATGTAAANACTTCCAATCACAGCTTGAGGCCATGCTCTGTAAAGCAGCAAAAACTTCAAGTTTCAGGCTTAAAATTTTCATAAATAGCTGCTCTCAGACACACATGAGCAGCTGATACCTTGCTCCAGCAGCTCCAAAAATACCTGGCTTCCTGCTCCTTCAGCTCACAGGAAAAGCAGCAGTTTGTAGGGGTGAGTAAATTCACTTTCACCTCTCCCAGAGCCCCCGTGATGGATGGTGACACAGACAAACAGCACCAGTAGCAGGATGGAGGGGGGGGTCTCCCCAGGCTTTTGGCCAGGCTTCCCGTGCTGCCGATGTTTTCCTTGGCATTTCTGCCGGAGTGAAACTGCTCCAGGGAAAGACTTGGCTGGCAGCTTTCCCAAACCAGGCCTGCTGGAACAGTTTCGTGCAATCACAGATTCATTCAGGGTGGGAGAGATCTGAGACCATCGAGTCCAGCCCTTGACCCAGCACCGCCCTGTCCCCAAGTGCCCCACTCCAGCACTTCCAGGGATGGTGTTTCCAGCTCTTCCCTGGGCAGCCTGTTGCTATCCCCTCATTCTGTTGCCCTCACTGCCATGTGCAGTGACTTTCTGAGTCAAGAAGGCAGCTGGGTGATCCTCAGGTCCCCTTTTCCCTGTTCTGGTCCATGGCTGAGCCCTGGAGTCACCAGGAATTCTCAGCAGCAAAAAGAATCAAATCAGCCCGAAGCCTTGCCAGACCTTACCCCTGGCTCTGCCTGCTGCTCTTCAGAAGCTGCTGAAGCCTGAGGCGTGGTTACCCCAAGCAGATCCTGCAGATCTCTCCCTAAGCCTCCTCTCCCAACCCTTGGCAGCGCTCTCCTCTTTCAAAAAGGGAGGGAAGCAAGGAAATGCAGGAAGTTCACAGCTTTGGGAGCACCAAGCCAGCTGGATGTGGGCTCTGCTCCGTGCTCAGAGCAACAGCAACCCTCGTGTCCCGCTGTCATCAGGATCATCCCGTTCTCCAAGCACTGAATTATGCAAAGCTAGAGCTGGTGCCATCAGCAGCTCCAAAGGAAGCAATAATTTCCCCTTTCTGACCAGGTTTCCAAAGTGCTGAGCGCTTCCCAAGGTTTTGAGCTTCAGCAGGAGCCGCTGTCGTGAATGGGGCCCCTTTAACGTGACTCAACTGAAATACAAAACCAGCCTGAAAAGAAGGGATGAGCTGGAGGATTTGAACTGTTCTGCCTGGATATTAATTCTTGCATTGGTATTAATTCTTGCCTTGATATTAGTTCTTGCCTTGGTATTAATTTTTGCCTCGGTATTAATTCTTGCCTCAGTATCAATTCTGGCCGTGCATCCCCTTGCAAGGTTGCAAACGCTGTTGGACAGCTTGTGCCAGGCACAGACACACAGACACACACACATCTAATTTTCACAGTAGTACAACAGGCAAAGGGAAAAGCTGGGTCATCCTGTCCCCCAAAAGCAAAGGTTGGCTTCCAGATGACTCAGGAATGTCCCAGAGATCAGCTTTATCTATTTATATATTTATTCCGGCTGGCATCCATGAATCACTGCTAATAGCAAACGGTTGCATAATTTTAAGGAGGATGCTTTTGTGATGCCTCTGACCAGAGAAAATACATCTATTTTGGCTTGTGTCTATGAATAGATCTCCTGCTCTGACTCTGTGCATTCGCAAACCACAGATACTACTGAAAATAAGGCATGATTGGCAGGTACAACCTGATTAGCATATACAAATTGCTGTGGCCTTTCTGCGAGCAATCATTTGTACAGATTGTTTCCTCTGTCTCCGAGCTGAAAAGAAACAGAGCTAGGAGGTGACTTGAGACTCTAAAAGAGTCAGAACACGGCTAATGCTCACGCCAGCTCATTTCACACCCTTTGGAATGTTCAGCTTTTACTGAACCGTGTCTTTTTCCCCCCTTTCTCATGAAAAAGGCCAAACATGGGCTTTGGGTGAAGAGGCGTTTTTTCCCCTGAAGAAAATCCTTGCTTTTTCTTTCTTTTTTTTTTTTTTTTCCACAGCTTCTTTTTTTTTTTCTTCCTTAGAGCAACTGTTCCTAAAATATTTGCTCATTGTGGTTTTCAAACACATGAAAAATTGCTGTAACAGTTTAGATTATATGTTTTTTATTTTAAAATCGCATCAAAACGGAAACAGAGGCTTGCGAAAGAAAGAGAACCTCGCCTGATGAAAAGTGCTTGGGAGTGGGCTGGGATTATATTCCTCCCTCCATATTCCAGCCAGGAATAGGTTTTGTGGGATTTTTTGAACTGAGTGTATTATTGCACACTCCCCCTATGATGTTTGATAGCACCAATTATGGAGGTTCAAACCACGAGGCAAATCCACCAAGTGGCTCAGACTGGCCCCAAAGGTGTGGCATAATTTGGTTTTCTCCCCTTTTTTTTGGTGCACATTGAACCTGGAGACAGCATTGAACCCTTCCCTGTGGTCAAGAGCACTCAGCTGTTGTTATTTTTGTGGTGCTGAAGGTTTCCAGGATTCCAGAGGCTGAAGACCTCCAAGACCTTCCTGCTCTCTGTAGGAAATATAGAGGACAACTGGAGGGTCAGTGGGTCACTGAGTCCTTTCGAGCGAGGAGGACATCTCTCCAGAAATTTAGTCCTCCCCAATTCAATTACAGCAAACAGCCCATCCAAATTTCAGAGGCTTTTGAATCCATAACGAGGCGTCTCAACGTCGGTTACGAACGCCAGGCGGAGTTCTGGCTGCAACCTTAATTAAAAACATCTCGAAGCAGGGTAAATAAATAATTCCCTTTCAAGTCTGAGGCCGGTTCGTGTTTCAGACCCTGCTGGGCTGGCGTGTGGGAGAGTTGTGATAGCTCTGCCTGGGTGAGATAAGTGGTGGAGAAGCCGTTTGCACCCCGCAATGTGGTCCCAACCACATCCTCAACCACGCCTCGCCCCTCGCTGGGCGCTGCAAACTCTCTGGCCACAACCACTTGGCTTTCCCCACGTTGTCTCAGAGATAATTTTTTCTTTCTCTCTCCCTCCTGCTTGGTTCTCTGGGGGCTTAAATAAACTGAGAGTGGGTGTGTGGGTGAGAGGAGGAGGGATGTCAGGAAGGGAAGCTGAGCGTTTCATTTGGCGCAGGAATCTCGTGTGGTGCTGCCTGCCCGAAATTCGTGGGTCCCTCTCCAACCCCAGCACGGAAAGGGATGGATCACAGCTTTGCTCCTTGGCTTCCTGGCCAAAATCGAGGCAGAGCTGGTGCTGAAGTAACACAGGGAGCTTGTGGCCTCTCTCTGGCCATCACATTTCTGCCAACGACCCGACTGATGATACAAAATCACTGACAGTGGTGTTTGCAGCTGAGAAAAAGATTGCTGGTGTTATGTGCAGTGAGGCAGGACACAGCATTGCAGGGAGCCACGGAGGTGAAGGTATTTCAGACTTTATTTTGGAAAGAAAAGAAGAGGTTTGAGAGACTGCGGTTTAAAACAAGCTTGGAGCCGACGTGTTTATGTCAATTCAGATCAGGCTGGGTGATGGGGGCAAAGCAGGACCCCAAACTGAGAAATTCCTTGAGGACCAGCACTGATAAATTCAAGTCAGGGAAGGTTTTCAAAATGCTTTAGTTGGAAAATCTCTGAAAATGGGTACCTGGCTGACAGGTGACCTTTAAAGGTCATCTAGTCCAGTCCTCCTGCTGTAGGCAGGGACATCTTCAGCTGCACCAGAGCCCCATCCAAACTGACCTTCAGTGTTTCCAGAGATGGGGCAGCCACAGCTTCTCTGGGCAGCCTGTGCCAGTGTTTATCAGCCTCATAATGATAAACTTCTTTCTTATTTTTAATCTAAATTGACTCTTTTAACCATCACCCCTTATCCTGTTGCAACAGGCCCTGCTGGAAGGTTTTTCCCCATCTTTCTTAGAGGCCCCCTGTAAACACTGAAAAATCACAATAATAAATCAATAAAAGCAGTTTTTCCTGCAACCAAGTGATTTAGGGAAGAATTAGCACAGATCCTATGGAACAAACGCAATCCAAAAGCTGGGATCAGGCTCTCTTTCAATCTCTGCAGGTGGAACCCACAAATTAAACACAAAATCTCCAACCCACACAGGTTTTAGCTCCTGGTTCCATCAGTGTGAGAATCCAGGACAAGGATGGTTGAGAAGTGCTGAGGGAGGAATTTCCCAGTGTCCTGGGAGGGTGAGGAAAGAATGATCCTTTTCTCCCCGACTCATCCCTCTGACACCTCACCCATGTTGGCCATCCATCTATAAACCCCTGGAAAAAAAAATACAGACGTATATACCTGAAAATAGGGATTTCCCATCCTTGTCACGCTGATTAATCATTCAGCAGAATATCTATGTTTTAATCATGAAGCACAACGTGTTTGGTCAGCCGTGGAATCACTGGGAGCTGGACATCTCCTCCCCAGCAGCCAGAGGGACTGGCAAAATTTGGGAACATCCACATGGATGCTTCCTGCCAGGTCCTGGAGGAGCCAGCATCATTCTAAACCTTTCTTGTGGATTGAATTGCACAAATGATTCCCCTGTAATATTTAATTCCTTGCTATGGATTCTGAGGAATATCAGCCCGCCGGATCGTTATAATTAATAATAACACCACCCTGCAGGGAAAACGCCTCATCTAAATGCTCTCAGTTGTTAATGACTCAGACCTCGAGGTTTAATTCATCCTGTTCCCTCCTTGTTAATTAAAGGCACTCGTGCTGTCAGCTGGATTAGGAGCAGAACAGCTGCCACTGCCACGACAGGGAAATCGCAGCAAAGTTATCCCAGCCTGGGACACCCTGGGATGGAGAACGGACAGGGGTTGGCTTTATCTGACAGCAAAGGTGGACAAAGTGCAACGTGGTGATAAACTCGCTTCCCAAGTCCCTGAAATCCTTTCCTTTACAACCCAGAGACTGTGGCTGGGGCCGATTTCTGCTCCGATTCCTTGATAGTGAGGAATTATTCATTTTGCAGCTGTCAGGCCGTATTTGCCACACGCGGCGGTTTTTCTATTTCGCCTCTCTCAGATATCCCAGGGTTTTATAACGGAATTTATGTCCTTTGTGGCTCCCTTAGAAATACAATGAAGCCAAAAATAATTGTGTTTATTGCAACTCAGATGGAAGATTTTTCTGCCAGGAGGTAGCAGAGTTCAGGACCTGGTGGGACGATTTCCAGGCAGAAAAAGGGTCAAGTGACGAAAAGAAACCAATAGATTTTAGAAGCACAGGTCATCTATTTGCAGCAGTGATGGATCAAGTCATAACTTCCCAGATTTAGGAAGACTCCTTCCTGGGATCCACTCGAAATTGCAAAATTAATATTAATTAATTTGTTTAGCAAGATGAGGATGGAAAACAAAGTCACCTTCAGTCGACAGCAACTTCTCTGCCCCCCCTTCAGTATAACTTTGTATATTTTAGTCCTCCAAGCCTTGTAGTGGTTTTGTGCAGGAGCCAAGATGCTGTGGAGTAATGGAAAGCTTAGTCAATCCCCTCCTGGGAATACATGTAAATAAGGAAGGTTTGGCACGGGGACGAGCTGACGACACGTTTTCTTGGGCAGTGCACAGAAAAGGGGGAAAAATAAATCTCAAATACTTTTTCCTCACTGGAAAAAATGGTGCTTTCATGTTAGGCTGAAAATATCCTCCTGGTACCTTCCTATCTCTAAAGTAGCTTGGGAATGAAAGCAGCTTTTCAGGAAGGGCTTCTGAGGAGAATTTGTAGCAGTCTGAATTATCTCCAGTGGTCCTGCCTGGATTCAGGGAAAACTTGGAATTTTTTTTGCTGAAGGAGTTGAATTCTCCTCAGGGATTTGACCCTGCCTCCTTCTCCTCAGACCTCTCCTGCCATGGGAGAACCACACACCCTTTCCCCTTAAAAGCAAAAAAAAAACCCAAAAAACCCACACAAATTAATTCAGCCACTCAGAGGATGCAGAGGAATTTAAAATCTCTGCACGTTCCACAAGATGCCACTTCCCCAGTGTTGCCTCCCTCCCTGCAGCACTTGCTGCTTAGAACTAACTCCAAACAGCCAGAAGGGACCCATATCAGTGGTTGATCCTGTTAGATGGACATGAGCCAGGGGATTAAGTGGGTTCTCTCCTCCACCAGTGCCCGCCAAGATCCAGAACTTGAGGGTTCTTCACCTTCCCTGGGATATTTTGTGGAGAACTCGGTGGTTCTCCACATTCCAAAGTCCCAGGATTGACAAATAGACAGAGATTCCACCCAAATTTAAGGCCATAATTTCTTTCTGGGAGAGGAAACACAAAATGCTTGAGGTTTGTGCAGTTTTGGGGTGGTTTGAACACACACAGCTGGTGTATTGTGATCCTACAACCAGCCAGGGCCTAGGAGCCCACAGCTGGCTTTGCTTTGGCTTAATAATTCCGCATAAATGGCTTTGGCTCAGAGAAGACCTTTCTCACCAAGAGCTCAACCATAATTTGGTGTCATACCACATTTTGAGTCCAGGCCAGCCTTCAAAATGTACATTTTGGGAGGAATTTCATGAGTCCTACTCAAGGTACCTTTCAGTCCAGCATTTTACAAATCATGGGCAAGGCAAATATGGAAATCCTTGAATGAAACAAGCATTGAACATTCCCTGGGGACACCTGGAGAGACCAAGAAGTCCAGCAGAGCTGCTGTGGTGGAACTATAGGCGATTGGGACAGTCCTGGTCTTGTTGAAGAGCTTTTCTAATTGACCACATGTCACAGCAAAGCCCTTCTTCTGGAGGCTTGGAATCCAGGAAGAAAATCAGAAGGATTTGGGTTTTTAAAGATGGTTGACCACCTACTTAACCTCGTGGAATCATGGAATATTCTGAGCTGGAAGGGACCCACCAGCATCATCCAATCCAACTCCTGGCCCTGCACAGACACCCCAAAATTCCCACCCTGTGCATCCCTGGGAGCATTGTCCAAACCCTCCTGGAGCTCTGGCAGCCTTTGGGGCTGTGCCCATTCCCTGGGGAATCTGTCCAAGAGGGAATGTGCCAGAAGAGAGGAAAAAAAATTTAGAAAGCCCCCCTGGACTAAATCTCATCAGATTTAAGCGTTATTGACTTTTTAAAATAAGACAGTTATCCTGTACTGAAATTTTTTGGATGCTTCAACAACTTACTCACAGGTGGAAAGCCACCTACAACCCCAGACCCAAAAGTGAGCAAAAGCAGCTTCAATCTTCAAAGTCCTCAACTCCTGGGCCTCTGATGTGGAGTTTGGCAAGTCCTGCCCTGTCCAACTGCACACAGGGTCCAGTGCTGCCACTCCTGTGCATTTTGTGGGCTGTGAGAGGCAGATGTTACCATCAACCAGCCCCACGAAAGCCCTCAAGACTCCGGGATCTGCAGCCATTCCAGCCCTGGGAATGCATTTGGCAGAGCTGTTTTAGTGTGTTACAGGGCGGAAAAGGGATTGAGGGGAAAGAAGGATTTACTGAAGGAGGTTTGGGTGCAAAGGAAAAGGAGAATTGGAGAAGTGAGCGAGGCACGTGCATGGGGGTGAGGGGGAGCTGCTGTCACCATGATGGGGTGGGGAGTTGATCCCAGCAGCTCCTGGATGGAAAGAAGCCACCACTCCTGCCCTCAGGCACGGCAGCCTCTTCCTCCTGTGCTGGGAATGCCTTCAGCTGTGCCAGGGGAGCCTAAGGATGGACATCAGGAGGGATTTCTTCATGGAAAGAGTGGTCAGGCACTGGAAAGGGCTGTCCAGGGAGGTGGAGGAGTCCCTGTCTGTCGTTTGATGCTCAACAACGGC